>OMNZ01016102.1:0-32013 GCA_900303255.1 Lesueurigobius sanzi
TCCTATTAACTTACCCTGGGCTTTGTTTAAGGCTGTTCACACCTTTCTATGGACCTGCTCTGGTCTCTGGCAAACCTCATGACAGAGAGATGGTTTCTGTTGTAAATGGGTGCTAAATTAAACCTAAGTCCTCCATTCAGGTTCATGGATGGATTCTTTTACTCCGCGCTCAAACCCTCTATTCTCTTTAGCTAAAATCTTAACTTCACTGTCCTGAAATGAGTGATTGGTGGCTATGAGATGGCGATGCACAGCCGACTGTGGGCCACTAGAGCTTTCTCTGCGGTGTTGATAAAGCCTTCTATGAAGTAGTGGTTTTGTCTCTCCAATATCATGTTCTTTGCCGACGAAGTTCTTTGGATGAAGAACGAAACGTCCTCTACTTCAACTACAGCGTACAGATGGAGACTGAAGAATCTTTGCCTACGATGGACAACTCCTGTACAACTGAGAACGTACACAGATGGATAACTTAAAGCATCATTAATCATCTCTCATCAAAAGTGGTACACAATCCACATTTTGCTAGTATACAGTAGTTACATAATTTTCAATCAATCAGAAACCTCACCGTTCTGGACTGAATGACAAATAATCTCAATACACACTAATTTGGCTTCAGTTGCCATGCTGTGAGTCGTGACACCACTTGCATTCCCTCTATGACATAAAAATATATAAATATACAATATACAATCATCATTACCATCAAAAAATACAGCACAAAACATCATAATTTATTTTGATTCTCTGACTAAATGAATTGAACAATCCAGAATCTCTGTTACAACTAGTTCTTTCCCCCACTATAGTTTTGTTGCTTTTGCTGCGCTCTGACCAGCCTGCACATGCATGTTTAAGTACAATTTGCTGAGAGCTCTGGCACGTGTTCACACCATCCTCCGAGCGTCTGTGCAGCATATTCTCCGTACGCATAACCAGACTGAGACCCCGTCAACTTCCACAGCACAGCCCCGCCCCAATGCAACAATCATGAATAAATATCTATATGTCGAGATGTGGAGTGGCGTTGTGGCTCACTGGGCAGCTGCAGGAAAGATGGATGAAGGTTTGCATTTTGGGTGTGTGTGTGCGCGCGCTCATTTGCATGTGCGAGCCAGAAAGAACGGCAGAAAAATGGGGGTAAGAGTGCAGGGAGTGGCTATGGCATTGCAATGAGTCAGTGTGTTTGCATAGTGGGAGCTGAGAATGGTTTGAGACCTGCACAGTCGTAGCTGGCTCCGTGTCTGGGTTAATGAGAATGGAGTGACATGATTTTGGCAAAATGTAGTGACTCTAGAAGTGATCCAAATAAATCAGGAAATTGTTTGTACATGTCCTGATGCATCTTCTTTCCGTTCAGCTTACTGTTCTGCCACAGCAAAGCATAAGAATAATGTCCACAGCCCCATGTGGCAGAACTCAGCAAGCAGATAGCAGCAAGCTGGTACTATTATAGGACGTTTCACTCATTGTAAATTACATTTGTTGTAAAATGGCTTGAGGAGAAGGTAACTTTATTCTTTTTTTGTCCATTTTTGTCCAGTTGCAGTGGAGATGATGTTAAATAAACAGAATTAGTGAGTAAATAATAGAATACATACTAACCTTCAGTGGTGGAAGAAGTAAATTCTTAAAGTAAAAGTGCAGATACAGGACCAAGAATATAAAAAGTAAGTATCATAATAATTCTACTTAAGTAAAAGTATAAAAGTATCTGCTGTAAAATGTACTTTAGAAGTAAAAAGTAAACCGCTAATTCATGTAGGCCAAAACAAGGTCTAAATCAGGTCTAAACCAGGTCTTAACCAGGTCTAAACCAGGATTAAAACAGGTCTAAACCAGGTTCAGTTCGTCACAGAGAGTTCACTTTGAAAATAAAATACTTTTACTTTTAACCCAATTTTAAAATGTAGTGGAGTAGAAGTAAAAAGTATTCATCATAAAATTTACTTAAGTAACATAAAAGTACCTAAAATATGTACTTTTTACTTGTACTTGTGCTTTTTACTTTGTTACTTTCCACCACTGCTAACCTTAAGTTTTTTTTGTTACATAAATAGTCTCATTTAAAGAATAACTACTTCTAAAATCTTAGCGTTTTATGAATTCATAAAGGTTCAAGCCAAATAAGGGCTGAAGCTGAACATTTAAAACAAGCCTGGTCTGCACTGTGAGGATGACCTCATTCACAGCCTGTGAATACTGCTGCTCCGGCAAAAGCCTCGACAAGTCCAAATGGGACCAAATGACATTAAGCACCTAAACACCTGCACACACAAATACGTCATGTTCCCGGATTTGCGCTGCCAGATTTTCCTTGGGATTTCTCTCTCGGGTGACAACTGCCACACCGTTCATAGAAAAGTCATTTGTCACGGGAGCTGTCAGAGGTGTTCTGATGCACAGAGCAGGGAGGTGACCTCAAGGCTGAGATCCCGGGCTGTGGCTGGAACGTCACTCACATATGGGTGTCACTGTGGTTTGTCACACTGGTCTAAACTCAGGGGGCAGAACAGACCGGAGCGGGAACAATATTCAGAATATATGCAGTGAGTTTGACGTTTGGGTGCAGCCTTTTGAAAAGGGTATGAACAGCTGTAAAAGGCTCCATGTAATATTAATATTTGAGTTTCATCAATCTGTACATGGGGACAATACAGTTTACACACTGTTTTACTTGATTTATTCTTTATCAGTTCAGTGCTGATACTGTACCATCAAAGTATTAGAGTGAGTGAGATACGTTGATGTGTGTGCAATCTGGCCTTTAAGATGTCTACTGAAAGTTCACAGTTCACAAGATAAATTCAGATTTATTATTTCATTTTAAGTGCAATGAGATGTTTTTACTTACTTTAAGTGTAAAAATACCTGTTCCACTGGCAGATTTCTTTACAGAGCAAATATACTTAACAAATATGAAATGCATGGGGGAAAGTCAATATCATGTGTCTGTGTTGGAGCATAGGGACACATTTAGGGATGTCACGCTTCTACAGTTTGGTGTTACGATCAGGGCCGGCCCTAGTCTATAAGCGGACTATGCAGCTCCTTAGGGCCCCAAGACCACAAGGTCACCCCAAAAAGTGTTATGAAAAAATACTTTCTTTTGTAAACATGGGGTTGGGTTGAGAAATGAAAGATTGACTGCTGTATCTCGTTTTGCCGATAAATGAATTATCTATCCAAAAGAATACTGACGTCATGAGGGCCCCAAGATATAATTCTGCTTAGGGCCCTGCGAAGGCTCGGCCCGGCCCTGGTCACAATTATTGGGAGAAAAAATATTGTGATTTTACAATTATTCGCGGTTATCAAGAATTGAGGAAGAAAGTACAGAGAATTTCTCAAAATATTTCAAAAAGTACTGTCCAAACTTTCACAAAAAAGAAACAAGGCATTATATGTATATTTGTATTATTATATCTACATATCACTTTCGTTTTTACCCTGACGTCACTAAAGCAGCACTGCATATGGTTATTTTGGGACTACCTTTTATCATGCGAAGATGGATATACGAGATTTGCTCTCTGCACACTGGATCAGGGGTTTTCAACTGGTTCTGCCCCAGGGACCACCATTCAGACTAAGCAGTAGTCTGCGGCCCACTGTGTTTGTGTGTGCAATATAGGCCTTATTTTTTTGTATAAAAGAGGGCTATATACTTTATTTTACAATGCTTTGTGTTCTCAAATGTTTAAAATAACATAAGTAGAGTTATTAAAAGACATATATCAACTTGATATTCATGAATATTCAATATGCAGCAGCCCTAGTTTTTTTTAGTAGTTAAACTGGATAGCAAGGACCCGGACCACCAGCAGTACTGCCACGGACCACCAGGGGGCCACGGACCACCTGTTGAAAACCCCTGCACTGGATTGTTTAACTGTCGCTGACTTCATGTGTTTTGGGTGGAACCCTGAATGCCATTTCATCAGCGATTTACCGTGGGTTCCAAAATCCTCACGAGTAACCAACCGTGAGCTTTCAAAACCACGGTAATCGTAATCTTGACATCCCTAGCCACATTATAGGGAAGAGATTTGAATCTCAGTATAACTTATCTCCATTTTGTCAGAGCATGGAGCATGATTTTATACAGTGATATCGCTCAGACCACAGTCACAGCCACTGCAAATGAAGACTGCTGCTAAGTCTAATGTAACCCTCCTTGATACTGGCCAGATCCCGTGTTTTATTACATTGCCCGTTGCCTGATTGAGTTAAACATAAAACATGAGCCTCTTGTCTCAGCCAATGACAGCGCTGTAGGTAACGCGGAGCCGAGAGCATTATAAAGTCATTAGCACTGCTTGTTGAGTCTTGCTTCCATTATTAGGCTTGTTAGATGCCTCTGTCCCGATAAACCAGCCCTCACATGTGACGGATGGGAGGAAGATACTGAGAGTTAACGAAGAGCTTTTCTCCCATTAACAGTAATCCACTTTGCATCCGTGCATTTAGCCGGCTGTTATTTCGAGCAAAAATCAATCCTCCTTGGAGAACTTTCTTTCAGCATGCATAGAAAAATAAATACTGTGTTGTTTCTCGTATGGTGGTTCGTACTGAAGACAGTTCTTTTGAGGTAGAACATGCAAAAAAAGATTCAGTCAGGACCAAAACATTGTCTGTGATTTGAAAATGTTGATCTCGTTTTGAGTAGTTTCGACTAGATTAATCAAATTTACTAATGGCTATCTAGATTATTTAGCTTGTTTCATTACATTTCTGACTGGTTTTAGGGTAATCTTCGTTTGAAATAAGAAAATAACACTGCCAAAAGGACAAGACTCATATTATTTTACCCCCTTAGAAAATAGGTTTACTACTTTTTGCAGTGTACTTTTCACGTTCACTTTAGTCGTCTATAGGTGGCCACACACTAGAGGATTTTTAATCTTTTGAGACTAAAGATCTGTGCAAAGACAACAGTCCCCAATCTCTTGACCCGAAACTCCCAAACCCATATAATTGGAGATAGTTGCAAGTAGGGCTGCGCAATATATCGCAAAAAATATCGTATTGCAATATTAGGTGATGCAATATCCGTATTTTTTATTTATTTTTTGCAAACACTCTAAAACCAAACAAGCAGAAGTTCAGTTTTACTTCTAACTTTCCGAATTTAGTTCATTTTTTGGCCTTGGTTTGGTTCTGATTTTGAGTTTTTGGAGTCTTCTTTTGACACATTTTGCTGATAAAGGGATTACATGTGTTTGAATTGAATGGAATCGAATGGAATAAGTATCGCAATAATATCGTTATCGTGATATTTCATGCCTGTATTGCATATCGTTAGTTTTTTCAATATCGTGCAGCCCTAGTTGCAAGGGAATAACTAGCGCATAATTATCACTCCTAAATGTAAAAATCACGTAGCTCTAGTGTCAATGATTTTTCGTGAATCTGTTTTTTGGATCAATGCTTGTAGTGTAGTATAGTGTTATGTACTTTAACACAGCAGTGCACTTTTGGTAGATCAGGACCCAAAAGTGGGTTATGGCCAATTTGCAGTGGATCACAGACCTTTAATGAATGACTTTGACTTCACAGCTAATAGTAGAGGCAATTTGACTGTTAAAATATTCATAATGAGCCTGGTGTAGCTGTTTGAACTTTAACAACACAGAGAGAGGGTTTATTTTAGATTGTGAACCTTTTTTCTTCTAAAACGGTACTTGCTGTGAACACCCACGGTACAGAAACCCCACAGAAATGAATATAAACGATCAGTCCAGCTGCTCTGACATGATGGATTGTAATGCATAAGAGGAAATGGTACAGCTGCATTAAAGCCATGGCACTCTGAATCTGATACACTCGCTATCTCAGCTGTATTGGCTAATAGCCGTGGTCAGACTGATAACTTCCATACTACAAGGGAATGGCTCTCAGGGAAACAAAGGCAGGTTTAAGCCAAGCCTCATAAACAGGATAAAAATAGAGATAAGATAAGATCAAGTATATTTATGTGGGAATAGTGTGGGCCAGATGGGTTCACATGAGGACTCCATGTTTTCATATGGAAAACATAAACAGTGAGACCTACACCAAAACCAGGGTCCAATGTGAGGTGTTTTCATTTTGATTAGCAACATTAAGAAGTTACAAAATATTCCAGTAGTGGAAGTAACACAGGCTTGTGGTAGCCATGTCATACTGTATTTTAGGTAGGCCTACTCATTTCATATTAGTATTAGTGTTCTGCTAAATATTCAGAAAAACTTGTGTTACTACAAAATTATATATTAGTGACATGCAAGTATATGCAGCACAGCATACTGTAACTATTTGTGTCTGATGCAGACTGATATGGTGAAAACACAATAGCATTTATTAAACATACCAGTTTGCTTTAAGTGCCACAATCAAAGTTAATTTGTGGACTTTCAGCGACATTTACTGTACACGACGGCATATCCCACAGTGGAGCACACCATTGTTTTTATCCTCTGCAATCAAAGTGCTTTGAAAAGCAAAATTTAGTTTAAAAATATCCAAGATAGTTTTCTGGAGGTTAAGGAGGGACAGGGGGGGAGTGTGGCATGTGCGTTGGGCGGGAGGAGTTGGTTGTTCGGATCGTGACCTCGGCTCAACGACAGGCTCCCTCCCACTGTAAGCATGCGCTCTCCCCACAAACCCGGGCCTGTTTTTCCACCACACATGGATCCAATTGGAGCCTACTGCTGCTGCTGTGTCTGCAGCTTCAAGAACCATTGGATAGTAAGGCAGACATAGCTCGACAAACCTGATTATAATGATGGACGGGGAAAGGTTGCGTTGTCACAAATCATACAATTGTCACATTTTATCATATTTTTTTTTTAAAGACTATTTTTCACATACAGCATACAATGCAGAAGCTATTTGTAATAAAATAAATATATTGCAATACCTTGATAGAGATGTACTCATTGTCAAATCAGAGCCTCACAAATTTGATTACAACCACCTTTTTTTTCTCTACAATCTTTACTGCCTCTACTGAGTTCTGTTTTCTTCAAATGTTTACAATGATAAATAGAAACAATCAACTGTACATTTGGCTTGTTTTTCTAATATCATGCAGCCCTGGTGTGTGTCATATTATGTGCAAACAACCCTGCATTTAGAGGGCTCACAGCCGCGCCAACGAGCCGGGCTGTTTACTACTTGGTTAGTCGTAAAAAGTAAATATGCATCAGTGGCAGCCTATCAAAGACTCCTTCATTTGCTTCAAGGCTACGATGGCTTGGACCCGCTCAGACAGAAATTCTCTTTGGCAAATGCAGAGAAGCCATACTGTCCCTTACGCTTAGGCTCTCTGGAGTTGATCTGAGGCAGATTGCTGAATGTAGTGGCACAGAGTGGACAGCCGTGTTCAGTCAAGTACAGGTGCAGCTCTGACAATGGCAGCAGCGTCAGCGCACAGGCATGCATTCATCCAGACAGTCTATCAGTGACAGAGCACACAGCAGCCAAACCCAAATAACAAACATCTGTGCATTGTTCCCCGGACAACGCCCTTGTCAGCATCTGCAACTGGGCCGCATGCTCTTCCAGAACATATAATATCATATAGCATCGGAGTAGAAGTTTGACAAGTTTAACATTTCAGACACTTTTACTGAATGTTGGCAAAAAGTGTCAAGAAACACGTCTGGTTTAATGTGCTTCATTTACCAATCAGCTATACATTTATTTGTTTTGAGTTACAATTGAACTGTGTATAGAAAGGCTGTGAGAAAAATATTTCAAAATGACCTTTGGAACCAGCTGTCTTGGTTGTTGGCAGCAGGTTTTCTAGATATCAGTTTTAAATTCTTCTATAAAACGTGTTGAAACACTGGCCATGCTTTGGTGTTAACTTTGCTCTAGCACATGGGAACAACTCACTGACTGAGCAGACACAGATAAAGTCTTGGAAAAAGCTCAAATATTTCAACTATTTGGCCAAAAATGTGGTGTGCACTTGACTTTGGGGTTAGTTTATCAACTCTGTTTCCAAGCTGTGGTGAGATTATGTCTCAGCAAAAGCCCCACAGTCATGAGTTTGTAAAGTGCTGCTCCAGCAGCCACAAGCCACGCAGGTGTGTGAGAAACAGCAGCTGAACTCATGGATATCACTATGCTGAATCAAACATGACTTATTCAACTTTTATGAAGATTCTGTCGATTGTTATTAATATTCAATACACTGCTCTGTAAAGTAGCCCAGAGTGAAATGTGAACTTTTAACTTTTTATTGAACGAGACGTACAAGACAACAAATACTAATCATGTGAAAATCTCTTTTAGGAAAATTAACTAAAGCAATGTTAAAATTGAATGAATAATAAGTGAAAGTGCACTCACCTTGCAGTGGTCAGTTTGTTGGGTAAGTTTGAGACAGAGTTGAGCTGGGGATACAGTGGAAGAACTGTACAAGAGTTGACTGAACAGAAGAAAACATCCAGACCGTGTGGACAGGTTCCTGGCCACTCAGCCAGGCTCTTGCTGTGTCCAGTCCTCACGTCCCGTCCAGGGAAGGTCCCACAGTCCTCTGGAGGAGAGCACACAGAGGTCAGACGTGTTAAGAGTTAACACACCTAGCAGCTGCCTGTTCACTTCTGCCTGCTCCGGAGCTCTCTCTCCTTGTGTCTCCTGTAAGCCTGATAACACAGCCGCACACTCTGCACTCTGAGTTGGAGTAACAGTAGAGACACAGAGACTTTGAACAGTTGTCCCATGAGATCCACTGTCCATATGAAAGTCTGGAGGCAGGTCTGCCCCTCCCTCTCTCTGCCTCTCCCTCTCCTCTTTCATTCCCTCCCGACTTTTACAGCCTCCGCTGAGACACTCTTATTGTGGCAATTGCATTAGCCTTTAGCCAGCCGCGGAATAGCTCTTAGAGCCTAATGCAGTGCTGTGTCTCTCGGTCTTTGACTCTCTCTCTCTCTTATCTTTCCCCTGCTGTCTGTGTCTCCCCAGTGTCTGTCACTTTGACATGGGCACATACAGCCCTCCGTCCAGTCTTCTCTACTGCTTTTCTTTCTCCTCAGAGTTATTCCTTAAAGGGATACTGTCTCCTTCAGCTCTTTGTGGAGCTGCTGGCCACTCTCAAGGAGTCCAGGTCTGAGTCCAGGATCAGGTTTCAAGCTAAGAGCCATCGATTGTGTTTCTCTGGTGTTTGGCTTCTGATTGTCTAAAATGTTTACCTGCCTTTTACTGAACTAATGCTCTCCTCTGCCTCAGCAGAATATGCAAGTATATAAAATCAATGCCATAACAATGAGCTGAAAGCATTCAGCCTCTTAGGTCTATAACAGGTAGCTTATATAGGGAGGTGTTTATCAAGTTAGCTTGTTACCAAAAGAATGTGCTTAAGCCTCTTTCTTTGTGTTTTAAAACACTGAAAGTGAGACTTTGGAGCAGGAGCTAATGCTAGAGTGTAAAGGTGAGCCAGTGTGACAGAAAAGGTGTGACATTTGGGTGACATTTGTGTGTAGCTACAATGTGCACCTGGGACTAGAACGCTAAAACGCACATTGTGTCCCTCAACATGTTTAAACATCAAATTGCTGCTGTTTGACAAATTCAAGTTTGCATTAACGTAGTGCTGGCTACCAACACTGTAACTAATGCATGAAATACTGATTAAGATGATAATCTTTATTTATGTCTGTCTCCAGTGCTGGTCCGCTCTTGTCGGCACAATGCAGCAATTTTGGACTTGGCCTTTCAGCCTGACACCGAGTGACAGGAGACCCAGAGGAGAGTAACTGTCCTCAAAGCAGCTTTTTGTCTCCTGCACAACAGTCCTGCAATCATCACACTAAAGGTCAGTGTGCACAGGGCAAAGTCTCTGCTAAATAAGCAGAATTAAAACCACATTGGACTGATGTGGTAAAAATGGACAGAGCAGGGTTATAAAAGGTGAAAGAACAAACCCTTTTACAAAAACACAGAACCAAGAAGGCATGACTGTCCCCAGGTGAACATTTAAAATGATTATTGGCTGCCATAAAGATTGGGCAATATTTTTAAAAAGTATTACATGTCAAGGCATAACACTTATTAATTACACTGTGGTGTTGTTGGAGGATGAGAATTGCAGCCCGTGCAATGTTCTCGGAGCCGTTTGTCCGTCTCATAACTCACGGTTATTATATCAGCGTCATTTATCATTTGGCTGCACAGGAGCAGCCTCACTGTTATTCTGTAACACTAGAGTCATACAACACACTTTAATGTCTACTTTTCTGAAAATAGGGACATGACAAATTATACAATCATTCTAACTAGTATTTCTTCAGCTAAATTGTTACTATGTCCAAGCCTAAGAGATCAGTGTCGTCTTTTGTTGCGTGAAAGAAGATAGAAGAAGATACCGTCTAGAATAGTGTGAGAGACATTGTGTAAAAATCGGACTGCCCATTTCTATGTAAAATTAACATGAATGAATGAATTATGACCACATAAAAAAGCACTGAGACAGTATTACAGTGTTGGGATTTTAGTTCTCAAATCCAGTTCTCTTATGCTCGTACTGTATATGTTTCAGATATTTTCCCTCTTGCCATATTTGTTAGTTTGAACCGGTCTATATTCATGCTTTCCTCCAACAGAGGCCAAGTTAAAGTATGGAAACAGGCTGACCTGTTTTGGATTTGTCAGTGGAAAGATTCCATGCACAAGGATACACAACTGTCACAATATTAGTGTTTATTTTAGTGGGAAAAGCAGCATACTACTTGGCCTCATTCATAATAGTGTATTGATTGTTACACTTAGTAAATGTGAATAAAACATTAGTAAACTATAATTAGTAAACTTACTACTATAAATGATTTTGTCCTAGTAGTGGTATGAAATTAGTTTTGTCCTCCTTTATTTCTGTGACATTGACCCTAAAAAGTTGTGAAATGTGCTTAGAAACTCCTGTCTATGAAGTAATGGGGTTTTAGAAATGTGTTAGGAAAGTAAGGAATGTGTTTGGGCCATAACAATCAATTTACTCGCTCCCTCTTTCATTATTTGTAATTTAAAAAATCAGGTATAGAGTCTTTAACTTACATTAAATTATTCCATGCTTCTGAATAGGCGGCACGGTAGCACAGCAGGTCCCGGGTTTGAATCCTGGAGGGGGACTTTCTGTATGGAGTTTGCATGTTCTCCCTGTGTCTGTGTAGGTTTCCTCCAGGTGCTGCAGATTCCCCTACCACCAAAAACATGTGCAATAGATCGGGATGAATGAAATTAGTGAGTTTGTGAGTGCGAGTGTGGGACGACGTGTGATTACCCCAAAGCTACAATCCGGAGTGGGGTGTGCATTCTCATGTGCATGCACTGTCCCAACCAAATAAACAAACAACTAATTTAGGCTTTTTTTTTTTTTAATACATTTGAACAATTTGCATTGGTATGTTATTTTAAATAATACATATGTAGCACTTGCTTTCACTCATGAATGCTTGGTGTCTGCCTGCCTCTGGCAACAACAGAGAATCTGGGCTTGTTTGAATGGATAATTCACATGAATATTACAAACAAGACTCAGCATTGGCTTTTTTGTGAAAGTGAAAATGCTGAAATCAGCCTAGTGATGTTTTAAGAACCTGTATTTCTCACTCACTACTGGGACATGAATGTATTTTTAACATTCACTTGTGTTAATAGCAGATGCATGTTGGTGTAAAGTTGATGACAGACTTATAAAGGCAGTCTGTCTTTCCAGGGTGGATCTAGGGAGGGACCGCACACGCACACACATCTGCACACATCTGCACACATCTGCAGAGCTAACAGAGACGCATGAACTCAACAATAGTAGTTAATGGCATGTCCAAGTGGTACAAGACGTCAGTAGATAGCACGAAGTCTGTTTGGTTTGTGACCCCTGCACAAACCAAACAGACCATATGCAAATTAGTGCAGAGCCTTCACGGCATGTCCCGGTGCCGAGTGCTCCAGCCCACATCCTGTTTCCAGACCAAACCAGAATTTCGCCTCTTCACGGTGCGGCCCGCATGAGAAATGAGCCCCATGAAATGTTTGCTGTTTCAAACTGGCAGCTATTCATCTGGCATCTGTTAGAGCCAATATGTTTGAGATAACAGCTCTCATTTCTTATACTTCAATAAAGGAGATTAATTCAAGGCTAAGAATTTTGCCCACCTTACTGTAGATCTGCATATTACAAACTATAGGGCATACCGAATACAAGTCAATTACTGCTATATTGAATCCTATTGTGTTTACACGTAACTCTGTGGCTGATTCCAGTCTGGAGATGTACTGTCATTTGGTGTAGTTGTGTATTTAAATGATATCTATGTCCAGAGATCATCCACGGCCCACTACTCCAGCTGGTTGTGCTCCTGAATAACTCTGTGATGAAGCAGATTTCTTTATAAAATCTTTTGGAGGTAACAAAACTGCATGAATACAGAGACACCCTGGTTTATAAAGTTTACAGTTGCATTTTGGTATATATTTTTATTTTCTTTCTAAAACAGTAGTGTGCAACACAGTCCTCAGTTGGATGTACAGTAGCCACACAGGCATTCATCGCCACATGAATAGTATATTAGGTTTAAGTAGACACATATGTTCTGAACGCTGCAGTGATCCATTGAAAAGGGGATTGTCTGTAATTCATATTGTCTGCAGGGTTTGTACTCAGACTTCTTACTCTAAGCTCCAAATACAGACACCTGTTTTTACTTTAGATTTATTGGTACATTCGCTAGAAAGAAATATAAAATAAATATATACATAGGTCTAAGACATCGAACCTTGCATCTCACTATGGAAAAAGTTCATTGTGGTCTGAATTGAGTTAACCTCTTAAGCCCGTTGCTGTTTTTTCCGAATTTGGTAAACATATACTCTGGAAGGCTTTTAACAGCTTGTAAAATGTCTAAAATGTTCATATTGCTCTCATATGATATGAATGTCAATGGGGATACTGTAGATGTGAAAATGTTCAAGAAAACCATAGTGGGCCTGAGTAATTGAGGTTGAAAGACAGAAAACATGAAAAACGCCTAAAAAAAACCCACATTATAGCAGGTCAGCAGCTTGTTTACATTGTGAAGAAGAAAATAAACATCAAAAATAGTAACTACAGCTAATTATTGACTTTTTACCAACTGTTTATCTCTGTAACAATAAATAATTGAAAAGTTATTGAGGTTTCAATTTAAAATAGTCTAGGCGGAATCCCATAGTAATAAGTAGGGCACAATGAAAATTTTGGATCCTATTTATTTGGTCATAAAATACAGTTTTTCCAAGAAAAAAAAATACACTTTTTAAAAAATAGATTAAAATAAACAAGGATTGTCTCTAAAAGTGGCAAGTCCCCAAAAATGGGGACGCTAGGGCTTAAGAGGTTAAAAAAGCCCTGTCGTTTGTCTTTCAAAAATTGTGTCAACCGTTTATCTTTTTGCAAACAGACTAAGAAATTGTTCAGTTCCGATCTTGGCAGTTAGTAATCGGCTAATTGTAAAGAATTTAATTTGGGTGGATAGAGGTCGAGTTAAGGTCTTTAGAGTTGGGTAGGAGTAAGATACAGAAGAACACTGAGAATGGAAATCCCTGAAGATAAAGGGAAGGAACAACATATGATCTCAAACCTATAGCTGCATCAAAGGGAGGATCCTGGAATGTGCAAACCAGTAACAACAATTTACATAGATAGGTGCATATTTATATTCACGCAGTTGTGGCCATAACACTGGGCACGAAGGAGCAACAAATTTCCACTTTTTGTCTCCGCAATCTCACAAAGACAAGGTTCACAAAATTGTAGTAGCATTACTGCGCATACTTACCATTACTGAAGCAGGTTTGTCCCTGAGTTTTCTCATTTAAGGAGCTAATGCCATAGATTAAATATATGTGCGTTCTGATTTCACTACTGCATCAGTTTGTCTTGGCTACAGTCACTCCTGGTAGATGCAGTTACAGAAGAAGGTTCCTGACATTTTAACTGAAGATAGATTTGTGCAGAGGACTTTGTGAATGCTGTATAAGCAAGCACCAGTGCCACCTGAGTTTGGGCCTTGTTTTTCAATGGGTGACATAATCAAAACACAGCCAGATTGGAGCAGAGTTTTCACCCTCCGTAGTGACTTGTGTTAGAGTCCAGAGGCAAACCCTGCCTGTTTTTTCTTTTCTCTCCATCTATCATTCTAACACATGGACAGTGCAGGCTGAAGTAATCACAGCTCTGCTCTCAGGGAGGAAGAGCTCTCTGAGGCCGTTAGCACCAAGTGGTCGCCCCAAAAGTCCAGATGACCCAGGCTGGTCCCTCAGCTGATGATGATGGATGGTTGGTGAGGGGTGATGAATCGACTGCTGTCAGGGCCTTTCCACATCTGGGATCACATGCACCACAGTGTGTTTTAATACAAGCTAAAAAGAAAAAAACACACAATTATACAGAGTGGGAGTAAACCTGACAGCCTCATGTCACCACTCACTGCCACATCTTTTGGTGGCATCACAACATTTTCAAGCATCTTGAAGCGTGTTAACAAAAACAAACCTGAACATCTTCCACATGCCACAGTAACTGCAACAATATTGAATAAAATACTAACATGAACCTGAACCAGACCTGAGCTAGACGGAAAGCTAGATGTGTGTTTGGTGCCGGTCATGGCCAGTCGCTGCAGTGTGGCCGTGATTTCACAGCAGGGATAGTTTTTCACCACCAATGTGTGATTAAATAATGATATAGCTGTTACTTCATTTTTTTTTTAGTATTTTTGGTGATATTCAACAATATTGTCAAATCCAAGCTAATCTGATCTTCTCTGTGAAGTTCCCATGCTCTGCACTTTCTTCATTTGTTTCATCACAGTTTCTTCATTTCCTGTTTTCAGTGGAAGGGTCTGGCACTGGGCCTCCATGTTATCTGTGCAAAATGACGAAAAAGCCTTGTGAAAGCTTCAAAGGCAGCTTGTTTGAGCCCTCAAAACCAAAAGGGGCTCTGTGCTCAGCCCATCACAGCTAGCACGGTGATCAGCCTCGCTATATGGAAGACAGGAACACAGATGTTTTGTGTTTCAATCAAGTTAACATTTGCTGCTGATGCCATTTAAGTAGCTGGATCAATAAGCTGTGGGTTTGGCAGAAGAGATGTGGCAGCCAGCACGTGCAAGGACTCTAGTTTTTTCCCTTATGAACACAAACAGAAGCAGAATGAAGCAATTTCTTGTCTTCAAATTGGCAGAGATTATTTGCAACAGAATTTCAATCAAGCTGGCATTAATTTCAACTTCTTTCTCGTCATGAATCTGGAAAATAGCTTCTACTGACAACAAACAACATAGCCCCATCACAGAGACAACAGTGTGTATCATCCGCACAGATACGGACAATTGCAAACCAGATGTGGCCAAAGCTCCAGCCTCAGCTTCCTTTGATTGGAGCATCCCACAGATCATGTTCAGCCTTTGGTCTTCGTTTGGGTTTTCTGAGTGGCTCTAAGCTTTGAAAAAAGGGAGTTCCCCTAAATGGATAAAATTACCAAGGAATTTGTGGGTTCAATAATTATACAGACTATACTCATTATTCTTCTAACTCACTGTAAAATCTAGTCTTAAACTGTCTACCGAATGTGCGATGAAAAGACAATGCAGCTTTTACTTGCCCTATAAAAGAAAACAAATCTGAAATAGACCTCGGATTGTCTATATAGAGAATAAGTAAATAAAAATAGTTGATATGAAGTACATGCCTGACGTCGACAGTGTCTCCCTAATACCCGCCTTTCACCTGATGCTGTCCTGTATAATCCTCTCTACAGACTCTAGACAAATGACTCGTATTCAAGAATCAACCACTAGCTTTATAAACCCACTTCGTGCTCCAGGCCTTCAGTAGCTGATGACGATCTTTGGAGTAAGATCGAAACGTCCTACATTTCAACTACAGAGTACAGATGAAGACTGAAGAATTTTTGCCTACGATGGACAACTCCTGTACGACTGAGAACCTACACAAACCAACCACTACATAGCACTTCATCTTATGTTGACTTTCCCCATGTGAACAGCTTAAATCTCATGGGCAATCAGACAGAAATCCGCCTAATCATTCTGGCAAACAAGCAAAACAAACATGGAGGGTGTGAGTGATGTCGGGACAGTGACCTCAAGACGGGGCAGCCTCTTGACTAATTGGTGTTTAAGCTCAATCACAGCCAGCGCACTTCCTACCCCTCTGGGCTGCCTAAAGGGCTCCATTCACCACATCAAGCCCTGTCTCTTAACTCCTCATTTTTGCTCTCTTCCAGCCACCCCCCACCCCACAGACCATCACCACCGCCCTCGTCCCAGTCAGTCAGTCTGATCCGGGGGGTGGCACTGTGGGAGTTTTAATTGCCTTGTATTTCCATGGAACCAAGTTCATTAGGCCCACGCAGCATACTCTGGACTTGCTGCAATTTGTTGTTGTATTTATGAGGCTGGAAGGGAGGAGGAAGGGAGAAGGTCAGTGGCTGCTCAGCAGGCACAAGCGAACATTGTAATGCAAACGGAAGAAAAAAATGTCAGGAACGTACGGCAGATCAGCGAGAGGGTGAGACACACAGGGAGAAACCAGGGTCATTCCTATGGAGATAGAGATAAACGATACAGGCAAGACGAGAGGAAGGTCAGCCACTGCTTCAACTAGATCTCACCTTCATTTGTTGATCTGTAATCTGGTATGCATTTCTAAATGCTCAAATATGCATTAGATATGAAAGGGTAAAGGTGAAATGCATAATAAGCAAATACTTTTTTTTTTTAATTTATGCTGATTTAAAAAAAAAAAAAAACAGTGTGCAATTCAAACAGGAAGGAACATTTAACACCATCCTCTAAATTGTTGGATTCCCAGTATGTGAGAATAAATTGCCTCATACAAACACACGCCCTTTGTCTTCATTCATGAATTTCTGAAAGTCCCACCCATTGAACATACAGTTCATACAGAGAGGGCCATTGGTCTCCACAAATGTGCTGCTTTCACAACGTTGGAGTTCCCGCTTACTACACGTGTTACAGAGACATGACTAAATTTGAACATAATGCTTGACAATATCAGGATATCACAATACTTGTGACAATCTGTACCATTCTCATGTCTTGTGCAAAGATTATGTCAGTGTCAAAAAACCACCAGCTAAAATTAAACACCACCTTCCAAAAAAATGTAAGCAATGATCACAGATTGTATAAAATAAAACCAAGGAAAAAGAGGAGTAAAAAAGTAGAGAGGAAGACAATGAGCACAGCGGCGATAGGCCACATTCAGTGGGCATGAGTGAGTGGATCTGAAAGTGGATATGAAGGCGGATGACCGCATTAACAAAACCTAATGGAACGGCTGGCTCCAACAGGCCTTGTCATCCATTATCTGACTGTTGCTCGGTGCAACCAAATAGGCTCACTGCCTCGGTCACTGCAGCTCAGCTGTCATACACTATGTTCTCCCTTTTTCATTGTCTTATTCCCACTGGCCTTAATCAAAAACATTGGTAAATCAATTGCAAGGTACGTTAATAAGCCTGTGCAATATTACCTCCTCCAGGCCTGTAACCACAAATCATTGCAAGACAAGTCAAATAGACAGAAGAAACGCACTCATGTTGTAGAGAAAGACTCAAATGATATTTGAAAAAAACCCTCTTACATGATGTCCTTATGGGGTGGTTATAAGATTACAAGGTCGACCACAAAGGTTTTCTTAAGTCACATCATCAGCTGAAATCACAAAAATTACTAGAGTCAGTGGAAGTGAGGGAGGGTATGCAGGTGATGTCACAGCATGGCAAAAGAAGCCAAATTCGTGTCAACATTGAGTTGTGAAATTTGCTACTTTCATGTAACTATCTTCAAAGAAACCCAAGATGGAATGTTTGCAGATTGTGTTGAACATGTTAAGAGCATCTAATTTGGCTGATGAGCCTTTGTGGAGCTACTGGGAAAGGGTTGGAGACACTGGTTGCTCCCGAGCTACTGGTACCTGTGTTAGACACGTGCCCGTAGCCACTAAGGCCTCTATAACAGCTCTTCTGTGTGGCCAGTATGTTGGGAACATGACAGCATCCTCTGAGAATGGGCCTACAAACAGGAGGGGGCAACTTACAGAAGCATGTTGAAAAGAAATTGCTTTCTTACCGTTAGGTGGCTAATCTCTTCTTAATCCACCACATTACTCTCACACTGAGTACACTCTTTGTGTAGTCACACAGAGAAAGTGTTTTTGCTCTGGTCAGACGTCCAGACCAAAGGCTGCTCTGATTCAGGACATTCCCAGGAGCACTGGATGAAATGAGGCATTGTGTAGATGTGACAGTGTGTCACTGAAAGTACATTTGGCCATTATTCCAATTAACTTGGAATAAATGTGCAATATTTGTTCAAGAAGATGCTCACAACCACTGGGAGAATATTTTATTTTGTTTCTTCAGTTTGCCACTTACTCTCTCGCTTTCCTGGGCATAGATTACTCAGAGCAGGAAATAATGACGCTGTGGTCCATTAAGTGGATGGCAGGACATCATATCAGCCTTAATCTCCCACTTAACAGGGCAGCCCTGAGGAGAGACAGGAGGTGTGTGGAGGGGCAAAAGAAAAAGAGAATACTCTCCTCTCCTGAGATGTAAACACCAAGCTTTTCATTTATGGCCTACATCATATATTAGCACTAAATAATTGCAGAACATCATGAAGACTTAACCTTTTCTAGACCGCAGAAGTATATTGTAACTGAATAATCTTGGCTTATACCAGATCTATGCCTGTTCACTGCCTACTATGGAGTCCAATATGGCGCCAGGTACAGATGCTCTTGGGATCTATTTTGATTTTGCCACGGTTTTGCCTTTCTTTCTTTTTTTGCTGCTGTTTTCCAGAGCCAACAAGTCTGTAGACAACATAGTCAACCTTGCCCTCCAGTTCATCCTGCATCTCCCCGTTCTCCTCAACAGCTGTACCTCCAGTCATCAGTTCGTAAAAGGGATGAGGTTTGCGGACCACACCGCCCTCATTGGGCTCATGATGGTGATGAGTCCGCCTATGGGAAGGAGAAAGGCCGGCTGGTTTCCTGATGCAGCAGGACAATCGAGAGCTGAACACACTTGGAGATGATTACGGAAACTTCAGAAAAGTCACAGCACCATCCATTCTTTCATGCTGACAAACTCCCCCATCTTCACTGAGGACTTTTGGGGCCAACCATCAGCTCTCTCATCAAGAAGACCCAGACCCTGCAGAGGATGTTATTTCTGTTAGTTGGTGCAGTTCTATGGAGCCATCATTGAGTCATAGAAGCTAAGAAGGTGATCAGCTGTCTGCAATCTCCCATCTCTCCAGGAGCTATGATTGTTTGCTCCACTCCTTTCTGGCAGGAGGCTACGGTCCAGGACCTCTCACCACAAGAAGCTTCTGAATTAAATTTTACTATTTTAATTTAGTATAATTTTAGTTCATCCTTCTGTGTATGAGGTAATTTTATCACAGCAAGCATTTATTATTATTATATTATATATTTATTTTCATTATTATTATTAATATGTTTAATTTTACGCCACCAAGGAATATTTATAGTCTGTGGACCAAGAACCATATCACTGTTCTGCTACTGATACTATCCATATATGATACTATCACGGATTAAGATGAGAAAAGAAAGTTCCTTGCATACCATACTATGTTGTACGACGCCACCTGGTGGAATTGGCCACAATTACAAATTTTGAAATTTTGTTGCCCATAGTGATGCCAAAAGGACCTCTTAATTTTAAATAATCCAAATGAATGGAATTGGGCATGTACAAAGAAATATATGACAAAATAATACCTCAGAACATGGACAGAAATGTGTTTATGTCAGTGGCCAGTTTAAAGATACAATTTATGTTATTAATACATTAGGCAGTCCACGCATTTGCCTGATTAAAATTGTCGCCCGTTGCTCTGGTGGTGGCTCAGCTCTCTTGAACCGAGAGCGACTAAGGCAATTTTGGTTTATCTTTTAACGCTGTGCTACATTTAACTCTCAAAATGTTCGAGGAAGCCAGCGAAGTGTTTGACAACATGTTCAAGTCCTCTTTCCCCCTTACCTTTATCGTGTTTATCCCCGCGGTGCTGATCCTGGTGTCGCCGCTCCCGGCCGAGGCGGCTCACGAGTTCACAGTTTACCGCATGCAGCAGTACGACCTGCAAGGACAACCATATGGTGAGGTTTATTGGATATTTAATGTCATTCCTTATGCGCCCTGGGGCTGCCTTTCAATGACATCTCTAAAACAAGTACAGTACCACTCCCCATAGCCCCCCAGCCCTCCTCCTTCCTCTCATACACGGTGTAGCATGCGTTAGCCAGAGATAGCATTGCGTTAGATGCAACAGCGGTTTTAACACGTTTGTTACTAGTCATGAAAGGCTCATAATGGTCGGATTTTAATAATCTGAGGACTGCTTTAACGCTTGCGGCTCCATTCACAACTGCCCTTGGCTAGCTAGCGGTAGTGTGTTTTATCGTTCACTGAATGCTTTTCAATATGTCCACCACAGGTACCAGAAATGCCATCCTTAACACCGAAGCTCGCACTGTCGAGGCCGAGGTTCTAAGTCGCCGTTGTGTCATCATGAGACTGGCAGACTTCTCTTACGAGAAATACCAGAAGGCTTTGCGGCAGTCTGCAGGGGCAGTGGTCATCATTCTACCACAAAACATGTCCGTTCTCCCCCAGGACATTGTGCAGGTACCTTTATGTCTGTTTGGCATCCACTCAAGAGTTAGAAAATACAAACAGCAAAATATGGTTTCTTTGCAAGTTTGCATTTACATTTTACAGTAATCAAGTTTTGTTTTTTTCCAGCAATTTATGGAGCTTGAGCCAGAAATGCTGGCCACAGAAACTGTCATCCCAGTGTACTTTGCCATGGAGGATGATGAGCTGCTGTCTATCTACACACAGACTTTGACCTCCTCATCATCCCAGGGGTCTCTATCTGCTGCTGAAGGTAGAGGGCATTGCAGATGAGAATATTAATTTAATAATAAATAAATTAAATGGTTCGGGCAGATCTGGGCCAGATTCATCAATATATGATGTTTCATACTGGGCTTACTGAGCATAAACATTTTGGTTTGTTGGTGTTCACAGTGCTACTTCATACAGCCACAGCCAACGGATTCCAGATGGTCACAAGCGGAGCCCAGAGCAAAGCGGTCAGTGACTGGGCCATCACCAGCCTGGAGGTAAACTGTATGAAATGTAAAAGCAAATTACATTTTATATTCAGGAAATGAAATTGAATTTGTGAGTATTTTGTAGCCTGCATTTCTTTCTGAGGATAGTTTAAAACGCCAAAGTTGGTATGTTACAGGGTCGTCTGGCAGGAGTTGGTGGAGAAGATCTGCCTACAATAGTTGTCGTTGCTCACTACGACTCATTTGGTGTTGCCCCTGTATGTATAGAATGTCTGCTTTCTTAATTTTGTGTTATTGTGCATTTTTCAAGTATTTTTTCAATTTTGTCATGTCCAGTGGCTGTCATACGGAGCAGATTCAAATGGTAGTGGGGTGTCCATGTTACTGGAGTTGGCTCGTCTCTTTTCTAAACTCTACACATACAAGAGGACACATGCAGGGTGAGATATAACATTATATGGCTAGTGTGCTCTTGTTTCACTGCAATTTTAGTTTTTTTCCCTTTTTTTTTTAAATGTTTTTTTAAATTATTATTATTCAGACCAATATTTGAAACAGTTTTGTTTATTGACATCACATACCTCATGTTTTTGTAGATATAACTTGCTGTTCTTCTTATCTGGTGGTGGAAAGTTTAACTACCAGGGCACCAAACGCTGGCTGGAGGACAATCTCGACCACACAGGTGCATTTCCCTGAAATTAATGATGAAATACACATTCCTTTTATAGGGGAATTGTAGGGGAAATTAATAAATCAAGATTGGCCTCTCTCTTAGACATCCTTTTGCATGTCCATTGTATTATTCAACATTGTTTTTTTTTTTATGGCTGTAGTTCAATTGTCCTTTGCTTGTGACTGAATAGACTCCAGCCTGCTGCAGGACAATGTTGCCTTTGTGTTGTGTCTGGACACTCTGGGCAATGGAGACTCACTACATCTCCATGTGTCCAAGCCCCCCAAAGAAGGCACTCCTCAGTACCAGCTGTTAAAAGAACTCGAAATGGTAAACAAACAGTGAAGCCTTAAAAATCTCAACTCCAATGTAACCTGATAAGTAACTGTTTGATTTTTCCGTCCAAATACTTATGTCTTAGGTGGTCTCCAGTCAGTATCCTGAGGTCAAGTTTTCCATGGTCCACAAGAAGATTAATCTCGCAGATGACATGTTGGCCTGGGAGCATGAGCGCTTTGGTATTCGGCGACTACCAGCCTTCACTCTGTCCCACCTGCCCTCTCACCGCCTGGCTCAGCGCTCCAGCATCATGGACGTGCGGTCAGTGTTCCCCTCCTCTCATTACGGAGTGGGAGAGCCCCCTGCTGGGTGGGTTCATTACTGCAAGTCTATGCATCTCCAAATAATATTTTATATTTGTTTAAACTCCATATATTTGTTTTTTTATGGTTTATTCATTACTTACCTGACCACTTATCTAACCATTGTTGTATGTTTGTCTTCATTCTTTATTTGGACCCCCCATTCGCTTCCACAGAACATTGCTAATGTAGGTTAAAGTTGAAGAAACCGGTTCTATATGAGGAATACTGAGCCTCACCCTTTGTGTGACCTCTAGTTTCACTTGCAAACCAAACTAACTTGACTAACATACCATTATTTGTGTGTTTTTTTTAAATTATACTTTCATGATCATCTGAGCATTTTTGGCTTAATAACACGATCAAGATGTAACTTTGTGATATGGTTTGTGTCTTATAGGCCTCATGTAGACATGAAGAAGCTCTCCAGAAACAGTAAAATTGTAGCAGAAGCTCTAGCCAGGGTTATCTATAATCTCACAGAAAAGGTATTTAAAATGTCTTAACATAATCAGCCTCACAACAAGTTGTGATATTTATGAAAGAAAAGAAAAAGAACCCAGCCTTACTTCACTCATATATTGATATAATGTTCATTGTGCAGAGTGCCCCAGGAGACCTGCGGATTTTCACAGAACAAATGGTAAGATACATATGTGCTCATAGATTACAGACTACAATCTCATCTTTTGTGGATTGACACCAGCAGGTGCAGGAGGAGCAGCTTTCTGCGGTGGTGGACTGGCTCACAGCTCAGCCACGAGCTGCACAGTTGGTGGATAAAGACAGCAGTGTTGTATCCACATTGGAGTATCATCTCGCACGCTACCTCAAGGATGTGAAGAAACACTATGTCAAAGCCGACAAGAGGTGCATGCCTCAGTTATATTCATGTTATTTACTATAAATGATCAACTAACCAAACTGTTATTTCCCCTTTACCTCTCAGGGATCCAGAGTTTGTTTTTTATGACCAGTTAAAGCAGACAATGAATGCTTACAGGTAAAGTTTCTTTTTCGGACTACTTCTGTATGTAGTTTGCTTGCTACCCTTAATTGTCCTTGTCCAATCTGCACATGATTGGTGTCTTCAAGAATTTATGCAACTGAATTGTCTCAGTAAATAATTCAATGTCAAAACTTGCATTTGTTTATTCCCTTCAGAGTCAAGCCTGCCATTTTTGATCTGCTGCTTGCAGTTTGTATTGCAGCATACTTGGGTGTTATGTATTTTGCAATTCAGGTAAGTGAGCTAGCAGGAACTACTGTACTTTAGTAATATTATCAACCGTCTTCTCACCAAAGAACATTGTTCTTGTTGCGTCTTTGCAGAACTTTGGCACTTTGTACAGTGTGGTCCGTAGGATTACGCAGCCTAAAACAAAGACGCACTGAAGCTCATCACCCCAATGATGAGCCTAAACTCTGTAAAGGTGTTAATGAGGCTGCTTCTTCTGTCAGTCTCATACGCAACTTTTGATGTCACATTTTGTCTTGCTGCCAACTAAACTCTTACTGTCTCAAGGACTATGGTCAGGAATGACCAAAATCATATTTTTCTCCAGGTGCATGCTATTTTTCCCCACAAGATCACACATCACTGCATAGGTTACATAGACAATAAATATTAGCGTTGTGCTAAATGCCACTCACCTCTGTACTGTAATCTGTGAAACTCGTCTTGTTGGCAGCTAGAGTGAGTGAAGTGGCTGCACCATTACATTTTACACAAGACAAACGGTCAGTATACAATGTGAACTTGTAATTTCTTTACCTCTTTCCAATGCCTTTTGAAAATTAACCAATAATTACTAACCTAATCAAAGAA
Source organism: Lesueurigobius sanzi (assembly GCA_900303255.1). Classification (NCBI taxonomy): domain Eukaryota; kingdom Metazoa; phylum Chordata; class Actinopteri; order Gobiiformes; family Gobiidae; genus Lesueurigobius; species Lesueurigobius sanzi. The sequence continues at coordinate 24,335 of OMNZ01016102.1, forward strand.
CTTCCCGATAAAATAGTATGTTTATGATCAAGTTTTTCTTTCATATTCTGTCATTCTCATATCCTCCAATTTTGTATTTCTGACATACTGTTCCTTCAAATCAACTGCTTCAAGATTCAGGCATTTACCGTTAGGAAGCTACTCACCACACTTTTTTTTTGCAATATTGTTTCCCGTCACTACTTCCTAGTTGTCAGTCAGCAAAAATTTGCGCTGATTGTGACTTTTTGTGACTGAATGAAAATACTTTTTTAAATACATTTTAAATGCCATAGCTGGATTTTGGTCAAGTCAGCATTGTGTTTAATCAAAAACAAAATGGGTAAAAATAGAAGCTGTGAGAATAAAATGGAACTCGTGTTGAAAGTTAACTCTGCTTTGAGGACCTGACCTTCATCTTGCCTGTAGTGTGATGCTTAGATATGTTTTTCATGCATGGTCTGTCTTCCCACTCCCTCATGGATGTGTGAGAGAAAGGTTTTTGTCAACGTGTAGAAGATACTGTGTGGTACTTTTTATTTATTTCTATTTGTGCACTGAAGTCTGATTTGGTCTTTTAAATTGTTGACACAACTTAAACGATGATTTGAAATAAATGACCACAAACCTGTTCACTGGCATGTTTTTATTGTATGGATAAATAAAACATTAACATTGGCTGTTGAAATTGTATTATAAAAATGTTCCAATCATGTCAGACTTACAAACTTCCGTTATACAATTTTAACAAAATGGGGCAATTTTGGGTTTATTTTGGGACATTTAAATAACCTATATTAATTGTACTTTTCCATAAAATCACATGTTCTTAAACTCCCTTCCCAGTTGTATTTTAATGTAAATGAAATATGCTAATTAAATTACAGTGCAATTTAAGAAAAACAGGGAGGCCTTAGTGCCCCTCCAGACACACCCAGAATTCACAAGATCCTGCCTTTTGGGTCAATCTTTTTGGCACAATCAAAGCATTGATGTAAATACCTTCTGTAAAATAGGTCAAGACCCTATTCTGTCTGACAACACAATGAGAGGCACTAATTCTACGATTTTGATAAGTGATTAAGGGGGAGATGATTTTATATGTAGATCTGTGTTAAAAATCATTTATTCTAAAATGTAATTTAGCAATACTAGATTATTCACTTTAAAGTGATAATAGTTGTCTGGCTAAAACCAAGCGTTAAAACAGCAGCTTGAATGATATGAATAAAGCAAAGTTGCTCTATGGAATGAAGAGAATTTACTCGAAGATCCTTCCTTTTAGTTGCTCAGCTCCTTGGCTGGAGTTGGGCTGATGCTGCTGCCTTCTCGCCTGGTGTCATACAACAAATGGATCTAGTCTCAATCTACACAAAATATCAGAAATTTATCTATTCTCACAGTAGAACAGACCAGACCACATGAGTCCCAAGTCCTATGAGAACATTAGGCTAGAAAAAGCCTTGTTAAGTACGATGATGCATTGGTGCAGTACTGGGGTACTGTCAATACACTACAGTGATTCAGGCCAGCATTTACATACAATGCTAGATCCAGATGTGAGTGATGGTCCCTGGATATCTGGTCATAGATTACTTCATAAAAACTGTAAAAAATTACACAGCTGCTCTTTGAGACAAACCAGCAGCAAAAAAAAAAATCAACTACATGAACTACAAGATGTCAAAGAAGTGAGTGCTAAATCAAGAGGAGGCTGTGGAAGACACTAACGGTCACTTCTCCTCCAACAGAGGGCATCTGTGGCCTGCTCCAGCAGCACAAGCATGCTGTTCATTCAAGCAAGAGCTCCAATTTGATCATGAAGAGTAAAGAGATCCCTTATTTCAACAGATTAGACATTTGTTAGATGCACACAGATTAAACCAATGAAACCCAGTCTCTGAAATTGTCTCTGTACAATTAGTACAATATATGACAGTATGAGCTGCACATCTACATTTAGTTTGTCTTTCACTGGTCTTTTTTACAGTCTGTGTGTTCAGTGGTTACAACAGCTTTCAAAGAATAGGTTTGGATACTAAAACATTGCTGTTAAATAGTTAATGGGTTCATCATTTGTTTGTCTTCATAGCATCTCCAAAATCATTCCGTCATGCATTCCTGAATACCATAAATTGTGCATACATAGGGTTTTATCATGTTATATTTCTACATGTACCATGTACAATATTTGTATAATTAGCCTCAATAGCCGTCACCAATGAAATTAAAAATGTCAATAGAAATTGTTAACACTGTTTGAATATGAAGATGGTTACCATTAATCAATTCAGGCTATTTGCTGTCATTAAATCAGCAATAAGCTTGCATGCCTTCATATCAGTGCAGCATCAGATGCTTTAGCAATGTACACTGAGAAAAGACTACAAACAAACAAAAGGCGCCTACACTACACAATAATCCCAAGACTGTTGTTCATAAATGCTAAAATCAAACAATTTACTAGTTATTTACTCAGCAGCCTTTTTACATAAACATGTTCACACACACCACTGTGGTGTTTTAAGTTCATATCCGTCAAGGACACAGTACTGAGGCACCGCCATGACCACTAACTGTGCGCAATGATATGAAAATCAATACAATGTGGTGAGAGCAGCAGACAGTGCCGGCTGCTCTGCATGATGAGTATACAACAGTGTTCATCTGTTTTTTCATTTCAGCTTTGCATGTCACAAAAGCTGTTGAAAAGAAGATGGAATGAGGGCAAAAGATTGACTTGATAAAAACATAGTCAACTCATGCCAAATACTGTTCCCAGTTTCTAAATAAAATGCAACTCTAGAATCCTACATTAACACTTTGGGTCACACGTCTGTCTAAGAAGGGAATCACGTCCTGTGCGTGACAGTCACAGCCCACACTGGCCTCCTACTGTCTCTCAAATGTAAGGTTAGCAACAATAAGACAAAATGTTACCTGAAAAACAAAAACATTCACAGTGCTCTAAAATGCTGAGAACAAAATTACATGTTTGTAATGAAAACAGACAGAGTAAAACCCCACTGCGTTCAAACTTTTCATTCCTTTCCATTGCAGTTTGACGCGAGTGGTCAAAAAAAAAGAAGAAAAAAAAAAAAGCATTTTATGTTGTATTTGCAGCTTATTGCCAGGTGGGGGAGACAAAAGCTTGTTATAGATGCTTCTCCTTGGTGATCCCGTTCTGCACGTGCTTCCTGTAGAGAAAGACAAAGGAGGATGAGGGGAAAAGCTTGTCAGTAGAGGTGATCAGCAGATGTGAGGCATTAGCAGAGAAAGGCTATCAGGAGTGTTCAAGGCCTCTCCGATAAGGATAACACATAATCACATCTCCATTCGTTGGAGGCTCTTTGATCCCAGCAGCCCACCAGTCCCATTTCTCAGACTCACCTGCGCCTCAACACCGAAAACCACATCGACAATTGCATGAACTGTACTTTGTGTTGTACTTTGTACTGTACTGTACTTTGTAAATGTCTCCATACTTTAGCAGTTTTTTTGTTCACCTTCAACGACCTTTATTTACCACATTTATGGGTCAGAGGTAGCAAGTTTGTTTTGCTTCTTTTTTTTTTTACTAAGAATCCGGGAAAAACATCTAAAAGGTGATCAAAGGTTAGCGCAGTAATCAACAGGTATCAGCTCTGTGTGGCCAGATAAAAACATACCAATCTATATGTGCAGATAAAGTCTGTTTGCTGACACATGTTGTCCCCACAGCTGTCCCCGAGTAACATCTGGCTTTATCAAAAGCGCAGTTGTGAGCGCATCGAATACGTATTTCTGCTGCCAATAAGTACATTACATTTGTTTACTCTTATACTCTTGAATACAGCAAAGTATAATTTATGTTGTTTGAACTTTGTTAAAAGGGGCTATACCTGATTTTAATTTGTTTTTACCTCTTTTAAACTTAAAACATTTGTGGAAATAATACTGTGCATCTAAATATAAATCGTTACTTGAACTTATTTTCCAGGTAATTTCCAGGATTTTCCATGACATTTAAAAGTGCAAAAATACATATAAACATTTTGATTTGCAGGCCTCTCTGCACTGCTGACTCACCAGCGCCCCCTGTGGATGCTAATAATGTCTAAAGCCTGTAGCTTTTTGGTCTGAAGAGATTCGAGCTTAGACATGTAAAGCATAGGTTTTCTTGGGAACATAGTAAAATGGGGGGTTCGGAGGTCCTCCCCTGAGAGAATTTTGAAATAGAAGATACTTTTCTGGAGAATGAGCTCGTCTTAAAGGCACTATACCTAATTTTTTCCCCTAGTAGTGTAATGAAATCATTTTCTTGTCACTCTTTCGTGTATTGTAAACGCAGACTGGAAATAATAATCTGGATCTAAATATAGGTCATTTTTGTCAATTTCATGAGTTTTCGGGCTAGTTTTCTGGCATTTCTGTGTCAGTGAACGTAAAAAGTGACCCTGCAAGTTCTAAAATCTGCTGTTAAACTCATCTCTATGAAGAAATGGGATTGTAAAAATGTATTAGGAAAATTAGGAATGAGTTTGGACCAAAACTAACAATTAATTTTACTTGCTCCCTTTTCCATTATGTAAAAAAATATGAAAAATCAGGAATAGCGCCTTTAACTCACCCGATTATGAGGTTAATCTTGAAGTACCTTACATAAACACAATCAGACTATAACAGGCCGTGCTCATACCATAATGACTTGTTTATTCTTGACTTCATCCACAAATACCACCCTTAAACTGCTGCTTGACTCAGTGCCTGAGTGGCTGCTGCTGCTGCTTTAAAACAATCTCTAGCCATAACCTGTCAATGCAAATGCCGCTCCGCTTGTCTTTTCTCATTGTTTTGTCTAAATAAAAAATGTGCTGCGGCTCACCCCTGGGCAGAGTTGTGATGTCCCGCATCACCAGCCTCATTGTTGTGGGCCTGAGCGTTTCTGTGCGCCGCCTTCTCCTCCTCCTCGTACTCCCTGACGTCATTCACCTCCTTCATCTTCAGGACTTTGACAACGAAGATCACGATGAACTGGGAGGAAAAATGTGCAAGGAACAGAAAGGACCAGGTTTCAATGGCTGGTGCGTCTTGAGACAATGCTAGAGGAAGCTCCAGCGCAAAGTCATAAAAAGTACTATATTTACACAAAGAAAAAGTTGTTTATGCAGTTTATGAATACCTGTTTTACTTTCTTTAAAGTAATGATTATTAATGCTGCAGAGGTATTGTCATGGTACCGGTATTATGAACCAGATACAGTAATATGCAAGTACCTCAGCTCTAAACACAAGGGCACACTTTCAATGGCTGACCCCTAAAATCAACTTTTTACTAGGGCTGAACGATTTATCACATTTGCGATTATATCACGTGTCTGTGAACGGATCCCAAAGACACAGCTCCCTGTAAAGACCCATAAATGCCATCACTAGATGTTATTACATGCGTTAGTCTACACTAGAACCACCATCTCAAGTGCCACATGTGGCTCTTTAAAGCCTCTGGTGTGGCTCTTTTGATCTTTGATGGAAATAATCTTGTAAAGTGTATTTATATGAGTGATGAGCTGCCATAGTATTAAGCTACATCTGATCCAGAATGAAGCCCGTGACAAATGACCTGACAGATATTTTCTTCTAATAGAGCTTTGGAATGTGATGTCACGTAATGGGGCGTGGCCAGCAGATTGTGTTGATGCGTATGTGGTTGAGGCACCATCTTACTGGTCCAAACAACAAACTGTAGAACTAAGGGAAGCTAGATGGACAAATAACTTCAGGATAGTTGGGGCCTGTTTTGTAGTGGACTGCCATGTTAGAACGCACCATCTATGAGGGAATAATATTGAATATGGGCTGTGTTTTCATAATTTTGTGGTCCTGAAAAATAGTGGCAAAATTCCCATAATGCATTGCACTGTGATGTCAGTTCCAAAGCTCTATACAACCAATGCAATTTTTACGATTCCCCATTAAATTTGTGCTTTAAATTGATTTATTCATCATCAAACTATCAATAAAAAGATGAATGCATTGCAATTTGAGGATAAAAATACTATTACGGCTTTTTAAAACCTTCTTTTGGTTTGATTTGGGTCAAAGTGGCTCTTTTGATGTTGAAAGTCGCAGAACCCTGGTCTAGAATATATCAAATCTGTTTTAATCAATGCCTTTTCTGATTCAGAAACAAAAGACACATCATAAAAGATCTTTACAGGCCTGGTTTTGTTATGCAGTTTGCAGTATTGCAGGTTTGTTTGCAGTTTTTACGTTGGCTTCAGTAGTGTTTTACTTGCTCCGGACAAAATGCAGAACACTTATTGAGCTCCTTGTTTACTCAGAGTGCTTGAAGCAACTTGTAACTATTTGTGGATTTCATGATAAGAGGCACAGGCTGAACCTTTCACAGCTTGTATCCAACAAAGACTTGTACAGAACGATGGGTTTCTGTTTCCTTACCAAGAACCAGTAGACGTTCATGAGCAGCAATGCAAGCAGCAAAGCGTTGAAGAAGAAGTAGAAAGGAATGTTTGGTACGGACTGCAGACTGGACACACACGTAGCGTACAGAACTTTCAAGGGAAACCAGTACAGGCGAAACCAAAACCTGCAAGAGAAGGGGGCATGAGATACACGGCCTAAACACCACAATAACAACGGTTTGAGTGGAGTCTTCACCAGGTGATGCTGAAGCTGACAGAGCCCATGTTGGACAGGATGTCATTGAACAGGTAGTAGCCTCCGCCTCTCGACTTCAGGTAGACGTTGAGCTTGGTGAATTCTAGTTGGATGTCATTTATGTCATGCAGGAACAGCACAAGTATACCTATATTGTGGTATCTGTGGGAGAGAGAGATGTAAACATACACATTGTTACCACGTTTTCTGTAACATATATTTACAGTATCTAGTTATTTGCGGGGCTGATACATGTAGAAAGAAGGGCGTAACGTCCCACACTTCAACTACAGAGCACAGATGAAGACTGAAGAAACTTTGTCTGTGATGGACAACTCCTGTACGACTGAGAACCTACACAGATGAGTCTTTTTTTCTTGCTGTTTTTTTATTTTGTTTTTTACTTCTAAATAACCTGCTCATGATGCACCATCAAGTGTTTGGCATTTTTATTTTCAGCACAAATTGAATGTCCATCATCTGTATGCTGTAGAAGGATCATACAAGTGACGTTCATGACCGAAACCGCTCTTTTGAACGGCTCTTTTAGGTTAACGGTTCGAACCGGATCTCAATTGTGAAAAGAGACGGATCTTTTTCTTTATTCAATTTGACACAGATTTACCCTGAACAAAACCAAGAATCGTCACAACAGCAGCTTTTTGCCCCAAAAAATATTTGGCAAAGTATTTGTAGACACATTTTATTAATTATGTCCCAATATTTTATTTAGATACACACTTTTCAAAGGGAAATGAGCTCTTGAACACAAAAAAATTCATTTTGGTGAGTTAAAGTTACTGGAATTAAGAATATTTTACCTACATTTGAGAATTTCTGACTTGAATTTAAAAATATATCAATAGAATAAGATGGTTTCTTCTTATTTCAAGTAAAATTTGATTTATTTTCTATTTGCAAGTGCAATTTAATTGTTAATCCTAATTTAGATGTCGGACAAGAGTTTTACTTACTGACTCAAATCAATTTCAAGAAAATGTAATATTATTTTATGATCAGTTTTCGCAAGAAGTTACATGA
>OMNZ01016103.1:8954-48068 GCA_900303255.1 Lesueurigobius sanzi
ATAATAATACATTTTATTTGCATTGCACTTTACATTTCAAAGAGTGCTAATCTTAATAGTATCTGGAGATTTAATCATACTTTTAGTCATCATGAACTACTTTTAAAATAGCTTTTGTCTAGTTTTTTGTCTAAAATTATGGCAAAGAGTCCACATTTTAACCACATCCTGTTCTGTTATACTAATGCAAGGATTATATGCATTTAAGTCCATGTTTGAGTTGGTAGATTTTATACATCCTAAAACCCCATGCAGACTCCACGGTACCTAAATAATTGCAGCCATTGCGCAATGAAGTCCCAAACAACATAGTCATTTTACTTTCATTGTTTATAATCTTACCATCTGAACTGACAGTGCTCCAGCTTTTCAAGAGAGGCATCTTTGCAAATGTCATCCTGCTGTTGTTGAGCTGTATGGTTCAATAATAAATCACCACTGGGCAACTTTAGAATAACCTTGTCTGGAGTCAGCTGAGGTTTTGGTTTGGCCGTGTTTGACATCGCGTGCTTGTGTTGGCGTTTCAGATCTCCGATTCCCTCCAGGAGAGCTACGCCACGTCAACCCTGTGGAAGTTCCTGAGTCTGGGATATGCCCTCATGCTCTGCCCCTTCATCATCGTCCTGGGGGGCATGTTCTTCCTGGCCACGGCGCTGTTTTTCCTAGACGACAGGGAGAAAGCCGAGAAACAGTAAGTGACGTGCACATTGTTGGACTAACTCATCATTATGTCATCTATTATTTAGTAATTCATTCTTTAAATAATTGATGGCGGCCTTGGATGTCCCTGTGGCGAGTTTGTGAGTAAGACCTCACAAGTACTAAAAGTAAGACAAGAATAGATTCCTTCAAAAAGTTTGGACAATCCAGTCACAAGAGGTCAAAAGCCTGTATACAGATATAAAATTTCTGCCGCAGAGTCCAAGCCCTTTCAACAAATCTTGCCACAGTAAATACGTATCTCTTTTGTAACACAACAACAAAGTCCCTTATGACCAAACAAAACAGACTTTTTCCATTCCATTTCCTAAAAGAAAACAGTCCACACTCATTATAAAAATGGGCAGTAAAACATGCAGCTTTGGGACACACCTTCAAGCTATAGAAGCTATCAAAATATTGATTTCAACTTTTATACTTCAACTGCTAGATCATTTTAGAGGTTTATTATATCTATCACGTTCATTCAGTGCTTTAAATTGAATACTGTAAATCAAAAGACACATTTCTTAATGGATCAGTACAATACATGTTTTATATCATATGTAAAAAGGCTTAAATAGATGTACAAATCAAAGTGCAGTATCAGGGTTTACTTCTGTGCTTCCAAAAGTTAACGACACAAGAGTTACGTTTTATAAAGTTGTGGCCAGTGCTGCTCAAACACTTTTGACAAGAATAAGTGGAACAGTAGGCTATACTTGACCAGTGCCAACAATGATGCCAGCTATGCATGACTGAGAACGGCCAAAGAGCCAATAGAAACTCCTCGTCAGCTAAATCCAGCCCAGAGCTGACACAAGCTGTTTTATCCATCAATTTCTTAAAGCATATTCTGTGTAGTTGTTGCTTCTACCACCCGCCTGCCTCCTGCATTCAAACTTTCCTCTGTGAAACAAGAAAATAAGGAACAGTAGCAGACATGACCTTAAAAGGCGAACCCAAACACCCTCATCCTCTTTTAGATGGCCAGACGTGACTTCTTCCTATTTTTTATCACACTGACCTGGTCCCTTGGTGCCAGCGCTCTCAGAAATGGCTTCCTTCCTGTTGGAGATGTTTTGGGCAGGATGGCAGCCTGATGTCTGTCTATAATCTCTTGTCTTCACCAGCTCAGCGCAACCTTCCCACGCCAAAGCTCCTCCTAAAAGAGTTTGAAGTGTGGTAACAGTGAGAGCACACATGGGGGACAACCTCATACCGCTGGGAAAGCCCCTATATCACTTTGAAAAATGTTGGCTTAAACTGCCTCCAAGTTATAATATTCCCATTGTAGAGTCAATTTCTGAAAAATATCAGATCTAGAGCCAACACCACTCCACTGTGGTTTCTGTCGAGAAAAGCGCTATAAAAAGAGAAAAAGCAGAACAATAGCAAAGAGAAGTTTCAGTAATGGTGGTGATAGATAATGGGGTCGTGGCCTGTTGTGGTTAGGCCCTTCTGACCACATAAAGGCAAAGTGTGGCCAAATAGCGCATGTTCACTTGAACTATACCCAACCACGAAGCCATGAATGTGAAACTGCTGTGGAGGTGGCCGGGCTTGCATTCCTGACACATAAAGAAAACGAAAAAAAAGCTGATGTCTTACAGCTATGATCCCATGGTCGTGAGAAAATATAGAGGCTATACCCATATGAGTGCATAGCTTTGCTCATAATTAGACACAGTAAATTATATTTCTTATCCGTTCATTGTTTATACAAAACATATAGTACATGTTAGTAATATGTTTAAATATGTAAATACAAAGTAAAAACAACCAAGTGAAAACCACCATTATTGAACAGTAGCGACAGCAGCTCTTATGTAACGCTGCTCGGAGAAACCCATAAACGCACCTAACAGCTACAACTCGGTACAAGCGGGGCTGTTCTACGACCAGGCTATTTTTAGACCTCCATTCACACGATAAAGCCCCCATTTTTTAAATCCGCCCAGACTTTACAGCTTCTCCAGTGTGTCCTCGGATACTCAGCGCTATTTATAAAAGCCCGGGCCCTAAATGTGTTACTCGCTGGAGCAAACCGTTCTATTTCTGGACACGGACTCTGCTTTATTATTTCTGAGCTGCCTGTAATGGCTTTGTTAAAGTGTCTGTGCTCACCCTTTTATACGTATTCGCCAAGTTCAGCGTTAAAGTTACTGATGTGTGAGAGGACTATCTGAACTCGTCCCAGCTCAGTTCACAGAGAAGCTGTGTGTCGTCAAGTGTGACATGAAGCCAGGGAGCTAAGCCACTAACAAGTAGTGAAAATGCTGGTAGAAGAATAGCTTTAGCGCACAAGTGTCCAATATGTTTTATCTTATACGCACTCCATTAGGCTGTGGTTCTCAACTGGTGGGTCAGGCCCAAAAGTTGGATCAGGGGCCTTTTTTGGGTTGTCAGCCATTATGATCAATGTTTGAATCAACAGAACCTTTTGGGAAATAGTGTAATTCAATATTGTGTACTAAAATAGGATCAAACTGCAAAATATTTGTATTGTTATTGAAATGTCTTTATTTGGGTCGCTGTTTGTGTGGTTGGGTCTTGAAACTACTCCAGGTCATACCTCTGTTGTTATATATTGAAGGCACATGATGAAAGGAAATCATGCCAAGAGTGGTTCTCAACATGGGTAGCTTCAACGTATCATCAAGCTGTGACCATAATTCAATTTTAATTTGACTTACAATGAACGTAAAAAATATGTACAGTAGATTTCAAGTCAAAATACAGTATTTCCAGAATTTCATGGATCATTTTGATCATAAGCAGGGTTCCCACTCTACCTGGAAAACCTGGAAAATTACCTACCTTTTTCAAGTCATGGAAAACACATGGAAAATTACAAAAATGTCAAATGTCCTGGAAAAATATATTTTGTCCTTGAAAATATTTCTCCTCCCTTTGCTTTTCTGTTTTAAATAAATGTAAGCGATACTTTGCCCACCACACCAGACTAAAGACGAGCTCATTATGCTCCAGACAGGAAACACAGGAAAAGGTTTCTTCTATTTAAAAATTTTCTCAGAGGAGGACCCCGAACCCCCATTCTACACATTCCCAAGAAAACATCTGCTTTACATGTCTAAGCTGGAATCTCTTCAGACCAAAAAGCTATCAGCTTTAGCCATTATTAGATAGCTAAAGCTCACTCACTGGTGAGTGAGGAGTGCAGAGAGGCCCGCAAACTACCTATTCACACTGTTTTATGTATTTTGGGACTTTTACATTAAATCCTGGAAATGACCTGGAAAATTATTTCAAGTCAAGAGTCGGAACCCTGATAAGGTTCATTGGTCAAAACCTATTAAATAGCACTTTTTTTGAAGGATTTGTTGTAAATATATATATTTATTTTCCTAATGCTGTCCTATTTTCTCCGCAGTTTGAACCAGCTCACACAGCGGCCGTCCTCTGTCAAGGTATGACAAGGTAATTTCCCTTTATTTCTAGTGGGCCATTACACATAAGTGCTTTTCAGATTAGCAATTCTGCAGGCAATCTGAGAGGTTGTTAACAAAGACGCAGACATCTTTATGTTTTCTCAGTAACACCTAAAAGGTAAAAACATTGTTGGAGCAATTCTTCCGACATTGTACCTACGGAGTGTTGTGTTTAAGTATTTGAACAAGAGATGACAAGAGAAGACAAACCTGGCTTCCTATCTTCATCACAATACAGAGAGTGTCACAAATGATTAACTTGTAAAGAAAGAAATATACAATTATTGGCAGCTGGCCAGTCCAACCTTACAAAGTAGGACAATAGAGGTACAGTAGTGGCTGCTAAAGAAATAACAAGATTAAGCCTAAGAGAGATAAGAAGGACAAGGAATGTGTTGTGGTGCTTGTAAAGGTTATCACGTAGAGCCAAAAGGCCAATGTCTTAACCCCTTCTAATCATTTCTTTGTTTCACTATCTGTACGGAGTGCTCTTACGAAATCCTGCACACATGGTATATTTTAGGCATGACTTGAATGGGAAATTTCCGATGGAAACGTATACAGCGTATTCATCAATCCATAACCCCATTGGAAGTTGGCGGCACTGACATAAAAGGCGAAGTCTTGGGAATCAAAGCATCAGGCGACAGGTCAAATATTTCAGGAAGCAGCAGGAGATTGATCCTGTGCCATTTGCAACTGCATGCAGTATTTCAGAATGACAGTGATGGAAAAACATCACCTAGGTGCCAAGACGTGCAGAAGGATGACCTAATCTCCTGATCGTGGCATCCTGGTGGGTGGAAGTGAACAAAACGATTTTTGAAGCAGTAAAAAAGTAGTGTGTATACAGTATAAATTTGACATACATACTTCTAATCCAAAAGCTCTGGATTCTATTTTGCACATGGAGTGAAAAGACTGGTCCGATTTTGTGTCAAAAGAGATCATTGTAAGTGGAAGGTGCCAAAAAGCCGTGTGCTATTTAGTTATTTAGTTTTGCTAAGAAAGATGCGCTGCAGTGATTCTCAACATGATAGGTTGAATGTCTAGAAGCTACATAACTTCAGAATCACAGATAAGCTGTATACAGTGCTTGTCGCTTGTTGTTTTGCCCCTTTTAATTAATATCCCCCTCTATATCTTGTTTGCTTCCCCTCCTATACAAACACATAATCCCTATATCACTCCTGGGATGCAGTGTACAACCCACAAGCTTTTAATACCGATTACTTATTACATTATGAATATTTAATGCAGAAACGCAGTACTTTTCTGCACAAGGAAAACCCACACACTGCCGACTGACTGGGCGGATTATGTGTCCCACGTCCTGTCAGAGTTTCGTGCTGATTTGCATGTCACACGGATAAATGAGAGGAGATGACTTTACTGCAGGGAGGAAATCAATCTCAAAGAGCCAGTGATATTTGGTGAATTGCAAAACGCACATTATTATGCGGCAGGATACAAAATACTGCAAAGCGGTGGAGCCATTTGTCACCACCGTGTGCAAGGTCACGGAGAAGGCTTTTCTTAGTGTTAAAAGTGGAAAAAGTGAATATTGGAATTGTTTTATCGTTTTTGAGAGGTGGTACTTCCAAATGACTCAAGTACAGTTAGACAAAAAATAAAATTGCTTTATCACATCTGTAGATATCGGTTTACTGTATGTAGTAATTGATATAAAGTGAAGAGAGATGAACTTTGGAAACTACTTTAGTAAATGTATGTCCAATTATTCAATATCTACTCAAGTAAAAAGCATCTACTTTCTTTCCACATCTGACCACGTGGGATTAAAACAATATAAAGCTTCCCGCTGTGTTTTGTGCCAATTAATTTTCCTCGTATTGTTTGTCATATAACCCTCTGAGTGACAGGTTTATATTTCCTCTGAGGGGATGTTTGTGAGTCACAGATCAATAAAGTTCACTGTTGAGCCGCTTCCATGACCCTTCCACACCGTTGCAGCTCTGGCCACTGCTTCACGACGCCATCACGCCAACCAATAGTGACATTTTCTTAAGTTAGCGTGTCCATAATTCCAAGTACAGATGGAGTAGAAAGTGAGGCCAGGGCGACTTCCCTGTAAATGGGGACGGAGCGAGACGCTAATCTGTTATGCTGTTGCACATTGCTAGCCATTAATCTCTGTACCGATGCAGTCCCAGCCAGAGATCAGACGCATCGAGATCCAATTAAAGTTCCCCATGGCCAGTTTATTCAACCCACCCTACCCCCCTCTCCCCCACGCACCACATTTCAACTGGACATCCCAAAGCGCCGCACTGTCACATGCATCAGCAGGAGATTTGACAAGTGGCCATTTCGCTTTCATTTATCCAATAACCGCAGCCCTCTGTTATGCCCCATAGGGAGGAAGTTCACATCGTAAGGTAAAGGGGCTATAGTCTAAATGCCTAAAAGTGTTTATACAGCTGCAGGCGCCTTCACACTCTTATCATGGGCTGAGGATTCGAGCAGGGGGCTCCAAGTGCCGAGTAGCAGCAGTAACCACAGGCCACACACACAAGTGCAAAAAAGGCTATTGATATTAAGTACTCGCAGATGGTCTTTCCAATACGCTACTGATTAAACTCCTATATCTCTGTCTTTTGTTTTATCGGTCAATTACATGGCATTCCGCTTTACAACAATAAGCAATTTTGTGTGTTTGAAGGTGGCTGCAGTAAACAGCAATATGTTAGGTTGAGAGCGATAAATATTTAGGTCAGAGACTGGTCCCATTGCGTGGGAGTGATCACAGATGGCCCAACGAGCCGGCCTCTCTACTGTACAATAATCACATGTGAAACGTCCCACGGAGAGGACAGACACTAACCAAACACTTTTTTTTTTTATCATTCTCAGGTGGGGCAGGCATGAGGAGCTTTCTGATGGAGCCACCAATATGGATACGGCAAGATGCAAGGGGGGGGCAGCTTTTCCTTCTTTAGTCCATCCTCAACATCATCATTGTCCTCCATTTTGGAATCTTGTTTCTGCAAAAGGGAAGCTGCTCGAAACTGGAATGAGGGTGCGTCTTGCCCCTCAGTAAAAGACGCTCTACGTCGCAGATGGTTTGTGTCTGTGATAATCCACTGAACCTTCCACAAGAGGACGAAGGGTGAACTCCTCTTCCTCAGATGCCATACTACTGAATGCTGGCCATGAACCTGCCCTGTCTGTATGCCTGTCTGTCTGTCTGTGTGCGTGTGTGTCTGTCTGGTAAATTGGTTGTCTCTTTGCACCAAGTGCCATAACATTACATTCCTACGGACTTTGCACTGATCACCAACAACCCTCATTATGTCTTCATTAGGCCGGGTTCACATGCACTCGAGAATACAGGGCTGCAGTCATATTATAATAGAAACAAATAGTGTTGAATTCCCTTTGAGCACCTCTAGACCAACATTATAAATAATGATCTGTTCTTAATGATTTCCCGAATACAATAAAGGATGTTACACAAAATAAAATCCCTGGATGAGGAAAAAGTAGTTAAGATCAAGAATGATCTATAATAGAGCTATAGATAAGACATCAGCCACATTTTTATTGAAAGTAATGTAAAAAGTGAGGCCAACATTTTCATGATTAAAAGTTTAAACAATATATACAGTATATATTGTGGGATATTTGGAGTCCTAATAACACAGGGAAGTCCATCTGTGTCAGAACAGGCAAATTATACTATCTTAACACACTGTATGCTCATATCCGTCATCAGTACATTTATTTTACACCAGTTTATATATATATTTATTTTCCCATTTTGTATTGTCCAACAAGGATAAGGCACACATACTGTATATAAAAGTAAAATTATCTAAGTAAATAGAGGGAAAACCACAAAATTAAATACAGGGTCCAACTAGTTTACTTGAGTAGAATGGACAATCACGACATGGCCGCCAGAGCTGGACATTAGTTTCAGTAGATTCCAATGACAGCGTCCCATCTAGAGTTTTATTGTAGGTCTGTGATTCTGTTACTTTAAAACAACACGACTCAAGCTGTTGTAGAAGTGCTCCAAGTTTATTATGCATGAAGTTGACTAAATACTGAAAACTAAAAGTTTAACAAATGACTTCCAACTCTGTATTCTCATGACATGTAACCATTGCCTACAACCGAGCCAAAAAAAAAATGTTACTGTCACACATTGGAGAACCAGCCTTAAGTCAAACTGGAGCTTTTTCATCGTTAGCATCAAGTCATGCGTTTCTTTTGACCCTCCTGTGTTATTACTACTAGCTTTTAGCACTTAACTCAGTGCACAGTGCCAGAACACGACAGAGACAAGAGATTTATGCACATTATTATTATTATTATTATTATTATTAATATTCACAAGATTTTTCTCCTTGTGATATTTTCCTGTTGTGTGCGAATGTGTATGTGTGAGATGTTACTGCCGATCTGAAGGTTTATGATTTTGAATAGGACACTGGATTATCATTTGTTTTATAACTTATATTGTACATGCTTTTTCCACACTTTTAACAAGAAAGTAAAATGAAAAAAAAAAAAAAAAAATCCCTCCAGAGGCAACAGCTCCATACCACCTCAAAAGTGGGTTTGGGGGATTTACGGGATGGTACGCCCACATAGAGAGACACTTGTTTAATTAACCCACCCCGGCCCAGTCCAGCCACAATCAAGGCCATTGTGACTGGAGCACCGCAGCGCTACGCTCCTGCGTATCTCCTTCCACCATTCGAGAAAGAAATACCTTTGAAAAGAGGCAGTCATCACTTACAAGAACAGACGAGAAATAGAAAAAATCGCAGACAGGAAGAGGAAATCCATTGGCCCGGGTTGCACTGATGAGGAGTCCTTTCATTGATCACAGATAAGACGGGAATCCACCTTTGAAACCCGGACCAGAGATTCTCCAAAGTCCAACGTAATTACCTGCTTTAAATACCGGCCAGGGAAAAGTTGCAGAAATCCGTCCGCAGTTTGCATTACGTCACCAAAATCTAAAAATTGTTTTGTTAGTTCATTTCAAAGTGGATCATAAACACTTTGAAATGAACAGTGAAACATTGCAAACATTTTATTGCAATTATGATGATGATACAAAGGAGAAACCAGGGGGGTAGGTGGTTGTATCCCTGCTCTGGCCTACAGCAAAAAATCAGTCAATAATAATAATCAGATATTGATAAGTTTAAATATTTGACTTTTTTGACTTGCCAAATAAAAGAAAACAGCTAGTGGAACAGTATATTTGCACATAGAATAAAAAAGAACATCATATTTCAAGTAAATTCAGATTCATTATCCAATTTTAAGAGCATGGAGCATTTCCACTGACCGATTTTTTAATACTTCTTTCAAGAAAGTTTTATATATTTCTATATTACTTTTTGCAGTGTACTTTCCCTGGTCACATGGTGCTATTAGCCACATATGGAAAACCGGTGTCTACATATGTAGTTTTACATCGTACGTAGATTCCGTTGCATAACACTTTGCGCCTTCATAAAAGCAAGAAAACTTTTTAAGATACTTTTGAAAGCCTTGAAGCCACGTTGTGAGTCAGCGGTTCAAAAATACACCTGAAAGAGTCTTGATAAAAAGCACTCGCAACAAACGCGGTGGGCAGAGGACCTTAGGTATAAATGGGAGATTGGCGTTGCATTGATGTAAGAGCGTGACTCACCCGGCTCTCTGAGTGTCTCTCTGAGTGGGCTGCGTCCTTGTTGCTACATCATTAGCTTTAGCTCAAATTGAATGTGATTAGCGTCCAACCCGGTATACTTCTTAAGCTTCTTACTTTATGAACTTGGTTTTTTTCATGTTACCAAATGAGTTTTATAACTACAATAGAGATCTTTATATATAGCTATATTATGCAGCCACTTTAATATATTGTAAATGATGGCTTTGATGCAATGTATTTATTTGTAATGAAGAATAGCGTGTCAAAGGGAAGTTTTTCAGTATGAATGCCTGTATCACAACACAATACCTTTCACTCTTCACCCTCTTTACTGTGATCATGAATGACATTTTACACACAAACCTATAGGAAGAGATGTATTGTTGTAGCTCTTATGCATGATATTTTTTGAACCATTTTGCACATGTTCTGTTCAGGGATTTATTTGAAGCATAGCGTTAACCTCAAGTCACTTCATGCTCACAGTAAGACAGGCGTGTGTTCGTAAATCAAGAGTATTGTGGAAAAGGAGATGAATGTCACTTTTCTACCTGACGCTTATTTACGGATATGTGCCTGTAGTGTCATATAAAAAAGAAGGGACATTGAACGAAGTGTCACTTTGCCAAATTAAGTTTGATTTAGAAACCTGTCCATTGTTTAGGTTTAGGTGATTTTGTCTTCTTCATCACTGCGATGGTGATGTACTGAGAAATTGCGTTTTCTTGTCATACAAGAATCTTGTATAAACAAACCTATTTCTGATGTTGAGCAGAAAACAGAGGTTATTTTTATTTTTAGAGGAAGTACATGAAATACATGACACGTGTCTGATTTAAAAAAAAAAAAAATCTAAGGATATTATTAGAATTGAACTGTGATGCCTCCTTGGTGGGCTGATAGACAAATGTACATGTCTGTAAATCCAATAAACCTATTTAATCTCTTCATACCTCCATTTGGGCTCACTTTGTTTTTATTTCTGATTATGGTATTCTCTTTCATAACAGTAGTTTGTAGGTGGCTGGAGTCTATCAGAGCATCTGAAGTGGGTGAGCTAAATTCCAGTGATTCAACACAAATACAACCATTCCCTCATGCTCGTTCTCTCAATTTTCAACTGTTTTATTTATTCTTGTTTCTCTGTCTTGATGTCGTACCATAATACAAGATGGAGAGCATTGAGCACATTCAAAAATCATGTCCACAACGATACTTGTTATTCTGATAGTGATTCACAAATGCCTTTGGCCCTCCAAAACGTTAAAGAGCAAAGTAGCTATTTCATAAAATATATACGATGATAATATATTAAGAATACACAGGAATACAAACCTTGCTCAAAAATAACTCACATAAAGACCTAAAATCCAACCTGACATCCCCAATCCTTGATTTGAGCAACTCATTTCAAGAAATCTGCCAGTGGGGTACATTTTGTTTCACTTAAAGGTACACTGTGTAATACTTCACTCAATGACTAGAATGAAACACATTACAATACAATAAATCCATTCTTTGATTTTCATTGCAAAAATAGCATTTTCTATGTCTGGTCATAGGAGCATGTTTTGTTTTGCTGGCAACAGTATGATCCAAAATGTTAGGTAGTTCACCTTTAAAGGTGCATTATGTAAAAAAAACTTGATATTAGCCTGTATTTGATGGAAAGTAAAGGTGCCATGCTGCACCCATGCAGCCATTGGGCAATTGAAAGGTCAAATATGCACTTATATCAAGTTGTTGTTTCTTCACACAAAACATCTTATTTCAAGTAAAAATAAGAGGTTAATTTTATCTAACTTTGAGGGCAATTAATTTGATCTTTTTTTTTCTTAATTTAAGTATAAACTTACCCCCAAGGAAATTGGACTTCTTTCTCGTTTTGCAGTGTGTGAGGCTAATGGAGGTGCACCCTTCATGTTTTCTCAGTAAAACCAGACACTTAAAGTATATTTCAAGAAACCTATACTCTCCTTTTTGAAGTGAATCAGATAAATGTTGCTTTTATGACTCGACAGGCAGCAGGTTTCTCCTCCTTCCTTCATCTTCACTCACTCACAAAGCGTTGATTTTTATCTTGACCAAGGAGGGCTTATAGGTCTGGATGAAGCGGGGCATTGTTCAGGTGCAGTGAGCCGGGCCCCTGTGCAGCCCTGTTTGTGAAGAAATCTGTTGGTTGCCTTAGTGGTTTAGAGACACACTACATACGTATTAGGCACATGACAAGCTCCTCTGTGGACATCATAAAGGGGAAAAGCATAATATTTGCCCATACAGGAAGGCTTCAGTTACTGGCCCTGTGTGTGCCGAGAGTCGAGCAATGTGGTACGGCTAACATGGGAGCTAATTTGTGCCTAATGAGCTTGTCTGTGGCGTGTTTGCAAAACTACTATAGACAGTGTAAACTTGTAGCAGTATTCAAACTGGTGCGTATACAACTGGTGGAGTCTGCAGAAGCCCATATTCTTATAAATATATATACAGTATATATTTTTTAACTTTGTTTCATTCATTAATGTGAATATCTGCTTAACTTTTGTGAAGGTATGTTTTGAAATTCATTCGGGAGATACTTTACTTTTTCTTTCCTTTTCCAGTCATTAGATTTATGGCTATTTGAGATCTGTTCATTTCAAAGAGCCATTCAAAAGACTCTCATTTTTATATCTTTCTTTTTTTTTTTTAGATACCAGGCTCATATTATGTAAGATCTGATTGTCAACAAGCCCCTTTTGATTCAAAGTACCCAAAAAATACAATCATTTTACCATTTGAAACACATGTAGCCACATTTGTTTGTTTTTACTTTTCCTACTTTATGAATGTCACATCACAATCCTTTCCTCTTTTTGAAGAGCTCGAAACCCTTGTCTCACATGCTGATGTCGTGAGGCAGTGCTCCTCTGTGCTTTTACAGTAATGTCCAGATCATGGACCCTTTCTCACAATTTCAGCACTCAAATTGCCTCCACTAAACACCTTTCATTCTAATAGCTGGTGATTTTAAGCCTCTTGACTCCCTTTTAGTGCAAACAGAGAATGAGTCCATATGTGTTCATTATTTTAAGATAAGATAAGACTTTGTTAATCTCACATTGAAGAAATTCTGTAAAGTAACACGTAATCAAAGAATAAAGATGGTGTAAAGATATCTCATGCATAAAACAATATTAACTTTAAGAAGAAAGGGTAATCAAATTAAACTAAAATATAAAAAATATAATACACTAAAACCTTTTTATTACACTATTATGCTATTATTATGTCATGTTCAAGCTTGAAGGCTCTGTGTCTGATATTTACCCTGGTAGTGGAATGAAATTGGTTTTGCCCTCTAAAATTGTAAAAGTAGACATTATGAATTATGAATAGACATTGTGAAACTAATTATAAATCTTTTTTTTTTGCTCAAGATCTTGTAGGTAAGTTCTTGTTATCATTATTGTGACAGTGACCCTGAAAAGTGACCATGAAAGTTGTGAAACATAAACTTAGCTAGGAATGCACACTACTATTTAAAATGTACAAACAATTAAAGCAAATAGAGTGAAAAATCATTTGGACTCCAGTATTAAAGCACAGAATAACATAGGAAACTCAATGCAACAGACTTACATACAGTACGTTCAGCGGATGACACAAAGTGACCACCGCCCATTTCCCACATCCAGACCCGGTGTACCCCAATGTTAGACAAGAGCGGCTCCAATCCAAAAGTCAACACACCTAAGTCACGAGGCGGGCAGGAAACAGCGGGCGTCGCCAGGAAAAGGAGGCAGCCATTCTAGCCAGCTCTGGAATTTCCATTTGCACTTTGCCTCTCGCTCACACAGAGGGCAAATTCTGTGGACGCCGCCGGGTGATTTCAGGTTCCAAATAACTACTGAAGGAGGTAATGGCCTGAAATGTCATCGGTCTGGGAGTGTCAAAGCAGCATTGTCCATCGCATCCATGCTTAAATGTTAACCGTCCTATTAAGGAGTGGGAGTAAATACTTGGTTTCTAATGTGTGCAACCATAAATTAACCAAAATCCCATACTAAAGTTGGTCTTTTCGAATAAATAACCCATGGTCCTATTGAATTTATGGTTATGGTCACAAATATTTATACTACAAAATAGACTCATCTCATAAGATGGGCTTTCATTCTGCAAAACCATCTAATGTCAGGTATTCATTAGAGGCAGAAGTAGCTGTATAAAAGTGTAACGGTGGAAGAGTGGTTAGCACTGTTGTCTCACAGTGAGAACGTCCTAGATTGAACTGGTCCCTCTCTTAAACTAGGTGGTTTTTGCTGCAGGTGCATCAATTTCTCATCAACTCATGTGTATTCTTATCGGCTGTAGGCACAGAATAATAATAATACTGCAAAACATATACTGTACATCTATATAATTTGAGCAATTCTATTTTTTTTCACCCCTCCTCAAACCGCCACCATATCATGATGGAGGGGTTTGCGCACCCGAATGAACCTGAGCTACAGTATTAGTACAGTATATAGTACAGCATTATGCCCCTGCAGGGTCTCCGATGGCAAACAGGTCCTAGGTGACGGGTCAGACCAAGAGCGGTTCAGAAGCCCCTTATGATGAGACCATCGGAGGAGAAGGAGCACCGTGGGGCCATCCTCCCTTGGACCCACCACCTGCCGGAGGAGCCACAAGGGACTGGTGCAATGCGATCCGGGCAGCTTGGACTGCTGCCCTCGCGACCCGGCAACGGATAAGCAGAATGCATTTTTAACATCCCAATTCTTCACAGGGATGAATTTACAAGCACTTTTCACTACTTTCAGGGTCACTTTTCAGGGTCACTGTTACAATAATGCTAAAAACCTGGCCTGCAAGCACATTGACAAAAATGTGTTATAATTACAAAGTATTTTCCCCCAAATAATTGCATGTCAATATACTGAAGGAGGACAAAACACATTTAATTTCAATACAAGTAGTAAAATAAAAATCTTTAAGTGGAAAAAATATATAAAATCTTATTTTTAATGCAAAATTAAGTTTTCAAGTCAACACAAATACAATGTTCTCAAATATGGAAAATGTTTGTTGCTTGTTCTTTGTACAGCCTGAGGAGGCTGTGTTTCAGTCACTTTTATTGCGGCAATGACGATAACTAAGAAAATAATTGTATCCATAATTGAGGTAATTCAGGTCTTATCACAAGATTACATCCTAATTAAATGACTCAATAACATTTTGATGAAAAAATACACTTTTAATTTATATATTCTGAAAAGGGGGTCCTCAATTGCCATGTTTTTACACTTTAATGTGGTTAAAACTTCATAAACGTAATTATGAAAACATAATTCCCTGACATTAATCAAAAATAAAAATCACTCACTGAGTCAATTGCTAAAACGTGCAGCCGCAGTAACAACAGTGCAGATTTTGAGAAACTCTTTTGTCTCCATCGTCTATAACAAACAGCTCTGCCATTGATAACATCACACAGTCAAAACCTTAAAAAAAGTGTCCATCACACAGTTTGTCTCCGATCTGAATAGACTATTTGTACAAGGACGGATGCAACACAAGTGTCTTCAGCTTCAGCATCACACCTCCACTGTGAATGTCTCACCTCGCTCCTCCTGGCACCCACAGATCTTTCCAAAACTCCAGCACAGTAACCCTCCACAGTCAGAGCGTGGTGGAAGTCATGGTTTTACACCTGGTGGGAAGAAGCCCTGCAGTATCACGTCATCTGAGTGTGTGAGTCAGAGAAATGATTAAAGAAGAGCCACTGACCCGTCCTACACATTTCATCTCGCATAATGAGCGATTACCAAAAGAAACAGAGGGGAAACCAGCCCGCCACCTCAAGGCTTTTAGTGCAATTGAGGGGAAGTGACGAGAATAGCTCGTTGCTTCATTAGAGGTCTACTCGAGGCAGAATGAGCAGAGAATTCATACACTTTAACCACTACAGTTATGACAGTGAGGAGTTAGTACTGCTATATTGAATGCAGTTGTATTCCAAGATTCATCTTCTTAGTAGTCTACTCCAGTGCGATTTCTCAGCATTTCTCTCCCTTTGTGGTGGGTAAAAGTTCCATGTAATATTTTATAAAATCTGGCAATATATGGGATGATGTATATCAAATCAAATGTATTTATTTTTGTGTAACCCAATATCACAAAAAGCGTAACCTCACAGGGCTGCACCAACATCGAAACAGTGAAACAAGGAGCAAATCCATCCATCCATTTTTTCCACTTTATCCGGGGCCGGGTCACTGAGGCAACAGTGTGAGATGCCCAGACTTCCCGATCCATGCACACCTCCTCCAGCTCTTCCTGTGGGACCCCAAGGCGTTCCTAGGCCAGCTTAAAGACATCGTCTTTCCAGGGTGTCCTAGGTCTTCCCGGGGGCCTCCTCCCAGAGGGACATGCCTAGAACACCTCTCGAGGGAGGTGACCAGAAGGCATGCGAAACAGATGCCCGAGCCACCTCAGCTGGCTCCTTTTGACGTGAAGGAGTCGCGGCTCTGTTCCAAGCTCCTCCCGGGTGACTATTTCTAAGGGTGTCCCCGGCCACCCTGCGGAGGCCACTTGTATCCACGATCTTGTCCTTTCGGTCATGACCCAAATCTCATGACCATAGGTGAGAGTAGGTACCACGTCTAAACCAGGTCCATCAGTGAGAGTAGAAACATAGATTGACTGGTAAACCGAGAGCTTTGTCTTTGGACTCAGCTCCTTCTTCACCACAACAGTCCTATACAACGACTGCATCACTGCAGACGCTGCACCGATCCGTCTGTCAATCTCACGCTCCATTCGTCCCTCACTCGTGAACAAGACCCAGAGATACTTGAACTCCTCCACTTGAGGCAAGGACACTCCACCGACCCGGACAGGGCAGGCCACCTTTTTCCGGTTGAGAACCATGGGCTCGCATTTGGAGGAGCTGATTTTCATCCTAGATGCTTCACACTCGGCTGCAAACCACCCCAGTGCATGCTGAAGGTCTTGATTTGATGAAGCCAACTGAACAACATAATTTGCAAACAGCAGAGATGAGATCCTGTGGTTCCCAAAGTAATGAACAGGACTGTTGACAAAGGACAGCCCTGGCGGAGACCAACATGCACTGGGAACAGGTCTGCGAACCATGCTTCTGCTGTGGTCGTACAGGGAACAGACGGCCCTTAGTAGAGGGCCCTGGACCCCACTTCCTTAGCACCCCCCACAGGACACCATGAGGGGCACGGTTGAACGCTTTCTCCAGATCCACAAAACACATGTGGACTGTTTGGCTGAACTCCCATGAACCCTCGAGCGGCTGATGGAGGGTATAGAGCTGGTCCAGTGTGACGTGACTGGGACGAAAACCACACTGCTCCTCCTGGATCCGAGGTTCGACTATCGGACTGATTCTCCTCGCCAGGACCCTGGAATAGACCTTCCTGGGGAGGCTGAGGAGTGTGATCCCTCTGTAGTTGGAATACACCTTCCATTCCCCTTTCTTAAAGAGAAGGACCACCACCATGGTCTGCCAATCCAGAGGCACTGTCCCTGACTGCCCTGACTGCGATGTTGCAGAGACGTGTCGGCCAAGACAGTCCTAACATCCAAAGACATACGGTACTCAGGACGGATGTCAACCAACCCCGGAGCCTTGCCACCGAGGAGCTTTCTAACCACCTCAGTGACCTCAGCTTGGATGATGAATGAGTCCGCCTCAGAGTCCTCAGAAATCGGAAGATGTGACGGTGGGATTGAGGAGCTCCTCGAAGTATTCCTTCCACCGCCTGACAACGTCCCCAGTCGAGGTCAACAGCTCCCCACCCGCACAAGGAGCAAATGTAATGACCAAACAAATGTAGTGCCCAAACAAATGTAGTGTCCAAAGGACAGCCAGCAGCAGAGGAAGGGTAACCTTATGCTGCAAGATGAATTGTCACGAGATCTGTATTTTCAGTCTCACAATAAATCCATCTCGAAAGACTGTGTAGATTAGGGTGTTGTCCCTCCTTTGCACGGACAGTTTGCATGGGAGTCTTTCCAGATTGATAACGTGTAGAACTCAATTCAGAGTGCTACACATATCAATCTGGCTTCTGCCAGGTTAGAGGAAGGGTGCCCTGGGCGTCGACCCTCCTTCGTGGCAAGGAAAAGCAAAAAAAAAACAGTGGGAAAAAGAGAACCACATTATTGGTGTTTAATGAGATGGGTGTGTATTAACCATCTCATCAACTCAAAAGTGTTCCTGTAAATACTGATATACAAATTAAGCACTGGTCTACACACATAATAGCACATATGGCTCTTTGAAAAACTGACTAAGGGTGCATTTGAGTTTACAAAGGGTGCAAAAAAGCTCCTCATCATCGGATATTGTGATGCCACTAAAATTGAGGGTGCAAACATTTTCAAATGAGGTTGCAATTGGCATGCACACACATCCATTCCTCAGCAGGCTTTAGAGGAAGCAATCCTCATCTATAAACTATCAATGTACTCAATATATTTTTGTCAAAGGTTGTATAATGTTATGGTAGTCAAAAAAGACAATAAAGAGTAAGTGATTGGGCTGGTCTGAATTTTAAATTGACCTGGGGTGCCCTCTGCAGGCAGTAGTGACAATAACAGTGGGGAAAAAGGTTTTCACTTTTAGCCAACGGCAAGCTTGCAACAATGACGTTGTGATGAACCCACTTTGAGTGCAGCACTGTTCATAACAGGTCCAGTGATGAAATATGCGCTTTAAAAATGTTTTGTGTTTCATGATGCCATAAGAAAACAGAAAGCAGTAAAAGAAGAAATAACCAAAGCGAACAGGATTACAGGATTATAACATGATCAAAACTGTTGATTTGTATCATTAAACACTGTCATTTATGTGTAAAGAGAAAATAAAAACTCATATCCCTTGATCAGTTTTATCTGTAAAATCACAATGCCTTATCTGTACCACAAAAAATGGAAATTGACTAAAACCTGATTCTGAGTCATGGACAAAGAGCACAAAGGCACAACAAAGGGAGAACCTCTTGAACATTATGTTCATGCAATGTCATGCGGAACGGCTTTCTGACAGTAAAGTGAGCTACTAGAGCGAGCCATTTTAAGAGGACATATGATGCTACACGGTTTTCAGGCTTTTTGATAGCTTTTAACTGTTATAAAATATACACTGCAAATAGTCATATCTTAGTAAGTTAAGTAAACTAGAAATTAGTTAAATTTTCCTGAAATAAGTACATTTGTCCTTGGTTTGAGAAACTAATTTCAAGATGCTTGTCCATGGGGCAAGATTTTTACACTAAAATATAGAAAAACAGCATCAACACACTCAAAATTAAACAAAAATAACTTGAAATAAGATTGTTATTGGTGTTTTGCCTAATTCAAGTGTAAAAAAACTTGCCCCATGGACGAGTATCTTGAAATTAGTTTCTCAAACCAAGGACAGATGTACTTATTTCAGGAAAATGTAACTAATTTGTAGATTACTTAACTTACTAAGATATGACTTTTTGCAGAGTAGCAGTGGTTTTCAACTGATGTGGCATTGAGACTCACCATCACTTTTTAACGATAAGCCAAGACCCAAATATTGGGCCGACGGTGGCGCAGATGGTCATTTCGTGATTGGAAGGTAGCGGCCCGAATCCTGGCTCCTGCAGGTGCAGACTTCCGTTGTGTCCTTGGGCAAGTCACTGCACAAACCACCAGGTATGAATGTAGTGTGTGAGTGAGTGGTTGGTGGTGGTTGGAGGAGCCGATGGGCAACCTTGCTTCAGTTAGTCTTCCCCAGGGCAGCTACAAAAGCCAAATACCACCATCAAGTGTCAAGTGAATGAATAATGTACAATGTATTTGAGCCCAGGGACGAAGCATTGCTTTAGCTACATGAAGCCTGAGAGACGGAAACAAAGTAGCGTAATTAAATTTACTCTTAAGACTAAAGAATATGTAGAAATATATTTAATATGTGTCTAAAATCAGGATTTTTTCTTTTTTTTTAGCACAAACACTGTTTCCTCCCAAAACATCAGGCTTGGGTGAATTCTCTGGCAAAAACAAAGAATCAAATTTACTATTTGTACATATATTCTAAGACTGATTTGTTTCACTTCCTTCCTTTCCCAGTATCGAGCTTCCCTTTCAGCTCCACTGCCTTCATGTTGGACCATGCACCAGGCCTGAGGAGCCGGCTAACCTTCATCTGTCAGAGAGCACATCAGCAACTGCACACTGTATCTTTAATGAAGCCAACACATGGATCTTCTGGTCTGTGCTGTCCACCCGTGTGGAATGAATGAAGGAGGAGATTCAAGAAGATGTGAATGGTAAGCAGCATTGGGGCCTATTATCTTTGAACAAGATGTAATTACCCCATGGCAACTTATAATGATCACGCCTAACAGGGGTCCCTAGATTGCTGATTTGCATATTACTAACGAGAATGTAATGTAAGCTGACAGTGATACCACAATGGGTGCACCGTGCGGGTTATGAATACCAAGGATTTGTGAATAAATCATAACCTTATGCTTGACTTGACCAGAATGTTGCCTGACTTTAGTTGCTTTTTTTAGCCCATGTGATGCTACTTTTAGGAGCAATGTTTTCATTGCGTGTAAAAAGAATTTCTAAAGGGCTATTTCTGCAAGAATCGCACTGTGCATGAGGGCAGTCATGTATATGCCGTCTTGTATGCAGTCATGTATGGCACACGTGGTGCTTGAATGACTTGTGTATGTGCAAAGGGAATGAATGGGATTGCGTTTAGATGAATGGGCAGAGCAGTGATTCACACATTGTGGGCAGGGTGTAGATCAGAAAGATAACACACACTTATATTTCCTTAAAAATGTATACTATAAAGATAGAAATAATAGGTAAACAATAATAATAATAATAATAATAATACATTTTATTTATAATGCACTTCACATTTGCAGAACAAATCCCTAAGTGCTACAGTAAAAAACATGTATTCATGCAATCTATTCAGATGTTCTTGTTAACATGTAAGCTGGATAGCAAATGTTTACCTTAGATTAGACAATACAATAATAGACGAATAATACATTATTATTAAGAAAAGATATCTACCAGGAATAAATACTTTGGACTTTATTTGTAGAAGGCCTCTTTGGCACTATATTACACTGGAAATAGAACTTTCCAGGTATACTATTAAGCCAGATGTTACTGCAAATGAATGATTATGCATCACATTCAAATTTAAATAATAATGTAACATTTTGGTCAAGAAATACAGTATAAGTTTATACTTTGGCTGTCAAACACTATATAATGGAGGCTACGAAATACTTCTCTTTGTCCTCTACTTTAGAAATCAAAAGGAAATCCATTCAATTTATTGTGATGAGATCATACATTCAGATGAATGAATCTTCAAATATAAACTAAAATCCCAAATAAACCATATTCTGGGCTTGTTGGTTTAGCTCTTTTTACACTTTATCAAATGGGCCTGCACATGTTTTTGGATAATGTGTGTTTCTCAAACAGAGTTCCTTGCTTGTGTTTCCTCAGAATATGAGCTGATTTCATCCGTCTGTGGAACAAGGGCCTGGGTGGAGGTCAGGATGCACATTGGAACAACAATATGCTGCACACTGAATGATTTCTCTAATCTAGTGCCTCAATATCTGAACATTTTTTTCTTTAACAAATATGAATCACATGGGGCCAGTTGTTCAAAGGTAATCTGATCAGATTTGATCAAATCTTGAAAATGGGTTGTTCAAAAGGGAAAGAAGGATTCTGAAATCAGATTGGATCACGGAATCCAATCCTAGTTTCAATCTGGATCAAAACTTCAGTTTGTGTTGTTCAAAACTTCTCAGTAGGATTTGGATAACTTTGATCCAAAACAAACAGGATTATCCTGATCCCAACAGGGGGTAGGACTTCAAGGTGGAATTCAGGAAGAAAATGTAGTAAAAATGTGTCAAATAATACAGTTGTATCATTTAGTGTGTATAAAGTGACATACTCTAGGCTACCAATTAAGCCTTTCAGTATAGTAAAGTAAAAAATAAAATAAAAATTATGACATAATCCCCCAAACAGATTTCAATAACAAACAAAAATAATATATTACATTTTCTTTCTTCTTCTTCTTCTTCTTCTTCTTCTTCTTCTTCTTCTTCTTCTTCTTCTTCTTCTTCTTCTTCTTCTTTGTTTTGTCTCAAAATAAAAAACACTTACCTGATTTATTTTTTGTGATATGTTGTCCCACTGGTAATCCAGATTTGGTAATCTTGAAAACTGTGTATCTGGATCAGGGTGATCCAATCCAATGTTGCTTTGAAAAACTGGCATAAAAGTAAGACGGATTACCTGATCCTGGATAGCAAAGAATGGGATTTACAAATCCAAATCATTTTAATCCAGATTAAATTTTTTGAACAACTGGCCCATGGGTATTCAACTCGGAGTAGCCATCTCATCGGGGCGCCCTTTGCGCGGACCACTCAATCACTGCTAAGTGTTCTGTACAGAGGACCCAAAACATGGAATAAACTCCCAACCCACCTCACAGAGCTCTCACTATCTCAATTTTAAAAAGCTTTGAAAAGATTGCTCAATTTTCGTCTATCTTGCTAACTTTTGATTGCCTGTTTCTTGTCTAACATGTCTTTGCACAACTGAAATTTCTGTCATGTTTTAAAGCTATGTTTGTGTTTGTGTAGTTTACTGGGGGTTGCCGCGTGGGTGGCCTCCATCACACTCTTCAAATTGATAGTTCGTGTTGTATCGAAAACAAAATAAATAGATAAATTTAATGATAAATGTTTGCAAATTATTTCAGTGCTTTATAAGTATCTTGTCTCGTGAGAAAAGTACATTTAACTTGACCTTAATCTTCACCTCTTCATTGTCTGATAAGGAAAATAATCATCTGTTCGGACAAGTCTGTGAATGATATAGGCTCATGATATAGGCTGCTATATCACTTCAGTCCCATCAGAAAATACCTGCACGTTTCCACAAGCTCCAAATTGCTCCTGAAACGAAACTCCTTTTGAGAGGAGCAGAGGTAGGATAAAGAAAAATAAACACAAAGTTAAATGTACGTGAAGTCAGCAGTAGCAGCAAATTGAATGTAATGAAAAAGTATGGTGCACTTCCACTGACCCCTCTTTTAATTATATCCTTTGCATTTGCACATATGGCAGCAAAAGGAGGATGATGGAAGAGGAGGATGAACATTTATTTTTTCTTGAGAACCTCAGGAAATGGACGCACATGTAGTCTGGACTGCTCAAATTGTGAAGAAAAAAAAAAAAAAAGAAATGCTAAGAACATGCCACAGTAGGGAAAATGTGGAGCGGTGGTCAAGAAAAATAGTAAAGAGGAGCATGGAAAACATTAAAACATCATCATAAGTCAACTTTAATTCTAGATAAATAGAGACTGTGGCTGCAATGATAAATGCAAAGTGGACTCAGTCAAAGGTTCTATTGAGGAAAAGACAAAATAGCTTTTGCAATTGGCTCTGGTGTCAAATTCAGGTCAATCTATTTGTTCAAGCCTGACAATATTTTGGATCAATGATATGGATTCTGATTTTTACTAATTGAATTGATTTTGACATGGCACATCTAGTTAATGGTGCTAATGCAGAAGGCCTTGGATAATATGCCAAATAACCTGGATTGGGCTGGGATCCCACAGAGAGGCTTTTTTTTTTACAACAGTGAATGAAGGAGTGTTTCAGTAAAGGTTTAAACTGTTATTTGTGGTCCAAACTCATTCTCAACATGTCAAATGCATCTAGCATCCCAATTCTTCCGAGGAATGAGTTTATGTTTCACAACCTTCAGGGTGACTTTTCAGGGTAACTGTCGCAGTATTGTGACAGTATGTTAACAGAATTGCTAAAATGCTTCATGATTAGGCCTACATGAACAGTATTTTTACACAAACCACTGCATATTCAATATGGACAATGACATCTACCCATCAGCTTTATACATGTGGACCATTACATTTTTCATGGCAGATTAGTTTTTATGACGCAGCAACATACTGTATAACCTGGAATGTTCTGCAGTGAGGCTTTACAGTATGTGTTCAATTGGCTTGTTGCACGATGTTGCTCTGCTAGTTCCTCTGACCTGAAAGTGTGAGGGCCAGTACTTCCTGTCCTCTTCATTTCCTATTAGGGCTGCACAATTTTGACAAAAAAAAATGCGATTTTGTTTTCGGACAGAAATTGCGATTCGATTAGCGATTTTAATATTTTAAAATTTAAAAATTTTGTGATGGTGGGCATCACACCAGCTGAGAACCACTGTATTAGATTAATGTTAGCCTTTAGCTTCAGTGTAAACTCTCCGACCTACACAGACGTTTCCTCCACTGAAGTATTTACATCCTACATCAAGTTATAAAGTGATCATCTACCAGGAACTCACTTTCCATTACGGAATCTGTAGAAAATATGATTATTCCAATGGGTACAACATAATCTCCATAGGAAATGAATAGAACAGGAAGTACTGGCCCTCACAGTGTTAGGTTAAAGGAACTAGCGTAGCCACATCATGCACCAAGCCAAACTGTGGAACATGTACCACTGGTGATACTTGGGCTTTTTCATGCAGTAATTATGGACGTGGTAATCTGTAAATTTAGACTTTAATTTGAATTAGTGATTCACTTCCCACTCTCTGCTGCCCCCTATTGTGTACATGTATGTGCATTTCATACCCACCAGCTGTCTGTACACGCACGCGCCTCGGTGCCGGAACTAATAATCCCATTCAAAATCTCCATAGACTTTTCGAAAAATTCAAATTGTACGAGTTTAAAAGCACGACGGAGGCTAATCAGCTACGTGCTAACTGCTAGCCATAGCGCGGATATTTTACAAGCAAGAAAATACCCAATACTTGAAAACAGGGCGAAATATTTTTATAACTTTTTGGATTATAAAGTTTTGGCTACAATTTTAATTTATTATTGTGTGTTTTATGCCCTTCACGTAGCTCATTAACTGTTATCGTTCTTTTAAACATTTGATATTCTTTTTTTTTTTTTTTTCGAAAAGTCTGCAATATTTGAATGGGATTATTATTTCCGGCACCGAGGCGCGTGCGTGTACAGACGAGACTGCGATGCTCTATTGTGACGCTGTTGTCTTTTTTCCATTAATGTTTAGGGGGGCATTCTGCATGTGTTTTACATGTAGTAGAATTTGCAATAATGATGATTGAATTGAGATTTATGCTTTTGTAATGCTTTTAGGTAGCGTGCTGTTTATTCTGCTTTAGACGGGTTTTATATCTATTTTAAACCATTTTAGACACCGTCTAAACCTGCTTTGACTTTGGCCTTGGTACTTGAAAGGTCAAATATTTTATGAGGTGGTACAGTGAAAAGTTTACAACTACTAATTCCATAGTCAGAATCTGAATATTGATTTAGTGTGTTGCAGGTCAAATGCCACCACATGTTGGCATGCTGAGCAGGAATGGAGCGTGTGGTCAGTGACATGTGGACCAAAGCCAACTCACAAATATCCTCCTGGGAGCATTCTTCAGCGTAGCCTAATAATGCATTGGTGAAAGGCTGTTTAAATTTTGTTCCATGTAATTCTGCTTATACCACGGCTAATATTGAAATCTGCCAGATATGCATGGACAATTGTATTTTTGTTGAAATATGGAACCATTTGATTTACATGCCAAGATCTATAATAGGCCTAAATCCTCCCAATGAATTCATCAGATGTGGAGGTAAACACGCCACAGCTGACAGGGCCTCGTGGGACAGAGCAGATTCATGGAAATGGGCAAATCCTACTTACTCTTCACTCATAATATGCCATACATTATTCTGGTGACACTCGTTGATTAATGGTGAGGAAATGTTTTCGAGACATGCAAGGCCTTTTTCCAAAAATGTCCGCTTTTACAGTGGAATTTTTACAATAGCCTACAATACAAGAAAGGTAGCAAGTATTTCAATACAAATTAAGAATTGAAAGTTTAAAGTTTACATGTCAGAACTGGCAAGACAAGTGGTTAATAAGCTTGTGTTAGAGCTCCATCTGCCGGCGGAAATATTATGGAAAATGTACCCCCTTTACTTCTATCAACTTTCTACCAAAGACAAGAGGAGGTGTACAGTAAAACCACATAAAGTACAGCTTGAAAGGCAAAATTATTTTTAATAAAAAATAGACAATGTGACAAAGACATTCAAATGAGCAACAGGCGTTGAGGCTTACTCAATAGACAGTTCGAAAAATTGTATCCAGGATCTTTTTATGGTCTGAATTGAAATGAACATTGTAATTAAAAGTGTAGTTAGGACACAAGACATACCAAAAAGGGATACAGAGTTTTAACAATTAATGATATATTTCTTTAAATCCCCACAAACACAAGCCAACACAGTTATGAGGTGTCCATGGAACCTGATTCTGAAAAGACAAAAAGATAAAATTATTTGTAAGTAACTTAGCCTTCTTTCATAATTAGGTTCATATTTTACTTTATAATAATTTTAGCAGACTACCATAACTATGACCTACTAATTTAAAGGGTAGCAGTTTAAAGAATTACTTTTTGACCAATAAACCTTGTATATTCAAAATATATAAAAGGCATTTTTGCAGCCAAGTAGAACTTACGCGTTTCATTGAAGAGAAAAGAATCCTGATATTCCTTCATGTACTGGGATGACCTAGCCTCATCCAAAAACAGTGAGTAAACTCGTTTGATGTCCTCCACTTGTACCTCTGTGCCCTGAGCACCATACAATACAGGGGACATGAAAGCAGATAAGTGAGTGAGTGAGCCACAAGGTGTTGATTAAGAATGGTTAAACTTGTAATTACCTTGCGTTTGCGGCACACCAGGCCAGCTGTGCTGATCAGCTGAATTGCATAACGAAGTGAACTCTCCATGCCAATACGAGTCAGGACAGTGTGAGCCTCTTCGCTCAGCTCCACGTCCTCCTCTTCACAACTGAATAGAGACTGATTTTAAACAGAAATGCAGAAGAAATGACAGTCATAGACTTAAAGGAAGACTTACCGGATTTTAAGAATCTGTCTTGTCTCCTTTTCATTGTAAGGAGAAGTTGCAATGATGAGTAGCCGGTCCAGTAGGTCGATGGGAATTCCATGTGGGCTCTGGTAATTTGTGCCACGAATGCTGTGGAATAACATGAAGACATTGTATTAGTTATTGTCTATAAATCCATTGTACCACCATTAACTACTTTCTACATTTTATATTTGACTTTTAATGTAAAAAGCATTCAGAGTCTGCATTATTGTACATACAATTTTCACAAAATGGCAGTTACATTTTTTTTTTAAGTTGAATGAGCTGTAGAGTCGTCCTTGTAATTTTATGCTTTGAGCATTATTCACTTTTTGCAAGACTGTGCTTATATTCAGAGCCCAACATTTTGTCAAATATAAACATAACAGACATAAACATTACCGAGTAATGCCTCTGTTGGTTGCCATAATAAGAACTGGGGATAAGTCACTTTCCAAGGCCCGATTTAGAAATGAAAAACACTCCATATCCAGCATATGGACCTCATCAATAAACAACACCTGAAAGCCAAATGCAAACATTGAGATGAGATAAGATGTAGATAATATACTTTCATAAAATCAAATAAAGTAATACAAACCCCAGGGATTATTTCTGCCTTGCCCTCTTCTCTCCATTCACACACTTTAGCATTAATCTGTTCGCGGACCTCAGATTTAATTTCCCCGGTGTCCCCTGAAAAGAGTGCCAAGAAACCCTGTGTGCGGCTGTTGATGACATCGATCTCATGAAGGGAGACTGTGTGTACCACCTCTTTTCTTTTCTGAAGCTCACCCTCAGGACACTGCACAAACTGGGTCTGAAATAACAATGGCAATTCAATTTTAAATCATACTTACAGGTTGTACAAAGAGCACCTGGTACAACGCAATGAACTCCATACCTGAGCTCCCATAGCATCATAATCTCTAGCTCGGGTGAATGAGCGGCCCAGTTTGCTTATCTTTCCAGTGGCTTTGTCAATTGTAATAACATCCCTGTGTAAATTATGGGAAAATTTACTTCTACTAATATTTATAAAAAGGTGAATATTTCATGAAGATTCATTTACAAAAGAGATTTGGATCAACTTACCCTGCCTGAACTTTCTCTTTACTGAGACTTTCAATCATCTTATTGCCCAGGTCATATATTGTCTCCATCTCAGTAGTTTTGAGAGTCAACTTGCCAACCTTGGCACCCTAGATCAAAAAAAGAATAGGAGTAGGAAGGGTTTCTTACAGGAAGAAAAGGGGAAAAACGCCAAAGTTTCTTACAGTTCCAGTAGCTGGTCTATCAATTTGTATTTCCACAACCTCTCCCTCAATAATTTCTGTCTCCTCCCTGTGTGACAAAGAAAAGAAACAAAACAGTAAATAATGACTAATGGACAAATTTTAATACTTCCAGTTTTGGTTTGCAATCTTACTTTATTCTGACGCCAATAGCTTTCCTGAAAGCTTGACTAAGTGCTTCTGTTTTGCTCATTTCAAGTGAGAAGATCTCACTTCCTGCTAGTGCTGTAAAGGGGGTATCAGGGCCAAGAGACTGGGCAATACCTGGAGATAGAGCAAATAGAATTTGACTGTATTAATCATCACCAGTAATTTTTATTTGATCAAATGCAAGTGCACAATGAATACAGTAATTCATTCCGTACCCATTGCGATTGCTGTTTTTCCAGTGCCAGGCTGTCCTGCAATAAGCACTGCTCTACCAGCAATATGGCCATCTTTAATCATTTCCAGTATGACACCTGCTGCTCTACGGGAGGCAAGCTGACCCACCATCCCCTGAGACACCTAGAGGAAAATAGAATACAAATATATATAAATATATATGGTATAAATCATTAGAGGCACAACATTTTATGAATGCTGGAAAAGTTATGGTTACTTGTCTTGGCTCCAAAGCATCATCCAACCCAAGACCACGAATGTGAGAATGAGCACCTAAAAACAAAAACAAAGCGTAAACAAACTTTGTAATGTTGATGAGATTCCATATGAATGTTGGCGTTTACCAATTCTCTCAATTCGTGTTATGTCACGAACTTCTGGGACCTTTGTATTCGCCATCTGCACACAAGACAACAACACAAGAAATTACTTCTCTCACATAAACTGTGAGTATTCAGTGATGTTAATTTCGTCGATAAGACAGTGGTACATATGATAAAAAGAGAATAAAAATACCAGTAGTTTTCTCTGCTTCTGTTAGTGTTGTCATAGTGACGACAGGTACCCCGCTAGCGTCAACATCACAACTCACAGGCAACAAAGCACGGATCATAAAATAAAGTTTTAGCATTTCGCGCCAAACCAATGATTATGATTAGTTACAACAAAAATCGTCCAGGGATAAGATACATAAATTAATAGCAAACGGTCACGGATCCAGATAATGTATGGAAGTCCACACAGCATTGCATTGCTAGCGCTAGCAAACCAGTTAGCCCCGACCATTCATTCCATTCAAGAAAAATAGTTATTGTTCCTTGTTTTATCTTAGATAGAAAACAGATAATACATATTCACCATTGGCATCCACTGTGCTGCCTAGGCAAGCGTTCCTTAAATCTAAAATAATAAATAGACTCACCTGTATCTACACACTTCACAGTTAACTGTGGAAAATGCGGCGCTTCTTCTGTGTGGAGCTCAGGGCAAATATGACCGACTAGAAACAAGGCATTCTGCTACAGCTCCTCCCGGAAGTCCTGGTTGACTAGCTATGCCCCTCACCTCAGTCAGGCAGGTAATGGTACAAACTGTAAATTTGAAAAAAATAAACGGTGTAGAACTGTAAAGTATTGAGGTCAAGTATTCAAATAACTTAAAACATTTGCGTGTTGTTGTTGCCAGACAAAAGTCCCACAACGTGTGACAAATCACTTTCGATCGAAAATTGAAGTGCAAACTTGAGACCAGTAGATGGCGTGGGTGACTGCTGCCTCTAACTGGGCTTTCCCACCCATGGATCTAAACTGAATAGTTGCATGTTCTTCCCTTCAAACATTTTGTGACTACAGTATACGTTTGTTTGATTTTTAGCCTATTCATCTGATTCTTTGTCTCCATTTAAAGGGAAACCAGGAAGAAACTGGAGTCACTCAGGTAAGCCCAAGGAGCTACTTTTACATAAAATTGACAGAGCTACTTACACTTCAAAGAAACTGGTTAAAACTCTGCGTTTTCGATGGAAATTGGAATAGACCTGTAGCCAAGATGATATTTCAACATAATTTAAGAAAATGTCTTTATTTATTTAAATAATGCATACAGTCTGTTCAAGATGCTCTGAACAAAAAGAAAATGCATCAAAATTTGACTTAGCAAGAAATGTACAAAGCCTTGGAAATGGCTGGTGAGCTACCAGAAGCTCCTGAGCCACTATTTGGAGATTCCTGGCCTAAGATGTTGAGCTACCTTAAAGGCACTATATCTGGTTTTTCATAATAAAAAAAAAAAAGAGGGAGCGACTAAAATAAATTGATAGTTGTGGTCCAAACACATTCCTAACTTTCCTCACACATTTCTAAAATCCCATTTCTTCTTAGAGATAAGTTTATGAGCACATTTCACAGCTGGCAGGGTCACTTTTTAGGGTCATAGTCACAGAAATGCTTGAAAACTAGCCTGCAAACCATGAAATTGACAATATATGCTTTATATTTATATGCACTGTATGTTTCCTCAAATGTTTGCAATATACTAAAGGAGGTAAAAATAAGTTCACACCTATGAATAAAGTTGTAAATTGTGCTGAAAAGAAGTCAACCTGAGATAAACAAGTTTTGAAGGATTAAACTTTATTTGTGAAAATAACAATGATTAAAAACAATTCCATTTACAGAATATTGTATTAGGCCTATCGGGGCAAAACTAAATTGATAGACAATTAATGCTCATTTGCTTCATACACCTGAAGTTACATTTTAAACATTTGATTCAAGAAATATTTTGTAAAAATAAACCATATACAATGATAAGTAGCTGTTATAATATTTTATCAGAAAAAATATGTTTTGCTTTATATAGTCCTATTTGTTGGATAATTTTGTTACATTACAATTGGATGAGTGTGATAGCTGATTCATACCAAACCCAGAAGCCTACATAGACTGGCTCACTGAAGGTGGCCTTGAAGCGGTGGATGAGAGACATGTTGTCACCCACAGTATAGAATGACAGAGTACCCCCAACATGGTCTAAGAACACGCCAATTCGGGATGAGTAAGGTGCATTGACCTCCAGCTGATCTTTGTTGTGACGGGCAGAGTAGTTGGTGTCTGTGCAGAAGAGGCTCCAGGACTTGCGGTTGTAGCCAATGCGGCAGCTGTCCCCATAACCATTCCTCTTAATGCCTTTGTAGGTGATTCCAATTGCTGCTCCCTCGCCACTCCAGTCCACCTCCCAATAGAAGGCCCCGCCAGCCAGGGCCTCTCTGCTCAGGACCTGGGGAAGGGAGTCAAATCTGGCAGCACTGTCATGGTAGCTCTGGGGATCTTTCCTCAGCTTGGCCTTTTTGTTGCCTCTGGATAAGTAGAGCTGTCTGTAGGCTGTGTTTTCGTCCAGGGTGAGGTCTTTGCAATCTAGAAAGGAAACAATGGATTGCTTAAGCTTTAAATTGCTCAGATCAAATTTCAGTGAGAAAATTCAACAGTAATCGGCTCTGTTTGAAGCACAATGGGAGCAGCCCTCCACCATTTTCCCCACTAAAGGTTACTATTGTTAGTAAATAACTGTTCTTTAAATTTGGTTGGACATTTAACTTGCCAAAAATTAGTTTGGGAAAGACCCTCTGGCTGTACACAGAAAAAGAGTGACTTTAGGGGATTAGTGTCACCTGGCTCCCTGTCTTCTGCAGATCACAGCTGGTGGGACACCCGCCGGGGTCGGCTATGTCTGTCCGATCTATGATCTGCAATGCCACAAGTATTAATTTGCTTCTCATAGGTGCTAGTTGTTGAAGGTTTACAACAACAGAAATTGTGGTCAGCCAAAGGGTCTGACAGAGAAGTTCACAAAAACATTAAAGAGGCTCTAACTAAAACTTACATTTCAAGAAGTCATCCCTGTACTGAGGTTCTTGAACCGGCACCGGCACAGACTTGTACATAGCGGCTTCTTCAGCTGCCAAAAACAATAGAAAGTAAAGTCAGTGACTGACATTGTTGACCCTTTCCCATTATTCAGACTAACATTATGGTCCTCTGAATAGACTGAGGCTGTTCTACACCAACAGACTGAGCTAAAGTCCATTATTGTGGAATGTGCTCTTGTAAACGCACCACTAGTTTGACTTCCTAATGAAAGTAAACATTTAACCATGCAGCTACCAAAAGACTAGCCCCTAATGAATACTCTCATGCTTGAGCTCAGGCCAAACACCAAACAAAAGCCCTGTTTCAGACAAAGGAAATTGTAAATCTCTCAAAAAAATTCCAGAGCATACCTTTGCAAATGTCACTCTGTCCATTACAAATGTGTATCATGCAAATTCTGAAGGCCTCACCTTTCCCGGCTTCACCTTTTAGAGATTTCTTCTTTTTGGCATCATCAAGTTCACAGAAGGTCATTTTGTTCACTGGAAAAATAGTGACAGATTTAGTTGTACTCTTATAATTACGTTTGGACGCTTTCCCAGTTGTAGCAAACTTCTTATTTTTAACTTGCCTGTTTTTGCCACTTTGACCAGTTCATCATTTCCAAACTCATTCAGGTGTTGTTTCATCTCTGAAACAGCCTTTGTGACTGGGCCAAAGCTGAAATAAGGGTTGACACTCACTGTAGGCAACTCCTCAGCCTCAGTT
The DNA here is from genome assembly GCA_900303255.1 of Lesueurigobius sanzi. Lineage (NCBI taxonomy): Eukaryota > Metazoa > Chordata > Actinopteri > Gobiiformes > Gobiidae > Lesueurigobius > Lesueurigobius sanzi. The sequence goes on from OMNZ01016103.1 coordinate 41,664, forward strand.
TGTGCAATCAGCATGTGGTAGGTCTAAAGAAAAATATAATGATTTTATTTTACTTTTTAGTAGATTATATATTTGGTTGTCTGTCATTTTTTTTTACCTGGATAAAGTGGATGTGGTCCTCAGTTTTGGACAGCTGAGTTATTTCATTGTCCCTTCTCCTCAGATCTGAAATTTCATGGCTTAATCTTTCCATGTGTCCTTCTGCGTTGTTCAGTGCTGCCCTCTTGTTGGACGAAATCAGCTTGCCCATTTCCTGTTGCATTCTTTCAATTGAGCGCATCATGTCGCTAAACATCTTCTCACATTCCTGCAGTGCTCTCTGGGCTGAGTTCTGCACAGGAGAAATGGGGATGTGTCATTAATAATTGGGTGTCACAAGGTGTATTTGTACGAGCACACTAAAAGGCTGCCGTCATCACTACAGCATGAAGGAATGCTGCCCCTGTAGTGGTTGGTCTGGTCTTCTGTATGACATTATGCTGGTACAAACCTTGAGTGAGTCTACGGCATGTTTAAGTTCCTCCATTTGTTTGAGCCGATCGTGAATCTTCTCTTGGATCTCAGCTTGGGTGCCACCCAATCGTTGCTATGGAGATAAAACAACACAACAAATGATGTGGTCTATTTGACAATATCATTTTTATCATAGTTCAAACATCATGACTGAAAGCTACATGCAGGTAGCTACGGGTGTGTCCCTCAGAGGCTTTTTTCTCCCATGTTGTAAGTTTAGTTAATGCAAGACATTCAACATTGTCTCCATTGCAAATAACCACAGATGCAATGTGTTTGCTTTGGTCTAGCAACTGTAAATAATTGTAATTGGATATAAGACAAAGACTTATACAATTTGCAACATTATATGCTAAACAACATTATATACTAGACAAACATTATATGATTGGATCATTTGCGGAACTAAATACATTTTTTGTTGAAGTTTCTCAAATGCTGTATTGCATTTGTATTGCATTAACTTTAGATTAAAATTTAATACTGAGACAAATATTACCCACCCACCCACTTAACTCTCAAAAGCATATTACAACATGGCAAATTGGCAAATTCTCCAGGTGCATAATAGTGGACCGTAGTTGTTGAGTTACTAACCTGTTCTTCAGCTCTCTCCTGCTCAGCAGACACCATGTCGTGACCTTTATGTTCCTTGACTGTACACAGCACACAGATGCACATCTGGTCTGTGCGGCAGAACAGCTCCAGACCCTTCTGATGCTGGGGACAGATCTGTCGGTCCAAGTGCCCGATCTCGTCCACCAACTTGTGCCTCTTGAATGTGGAGGATTCAAAGTGAGGCTTCAGGTGTTTTTCACAGTAGGATGCCAGACACATCAAGCAGGTCTTGATAGCTTTGTGCTTCTTTCCGATGCAAATGTCACAGCCCACATCCTGGGGTCCAGCGTAGTTGTAGTCAGGAGACGGAGGAGGCGGTGGGTAGGATTCACTGGAATTGCGCTGCATGCTGCTGTGTCGTGAGCTTGCAACTCGTCTGGGAGTGGGCCTCTTGTTGTATGTTACTCTGCACTGTGGGCAGATGTATGTGCCGGTATGGTCAGCGTGGTCCCAGTAAGTTTTGAGACAAAGGGAGCAAAATGTGTGTCCACAGGGTATGGACACAGGGTCTCGAAGATATTCCTTGCAGAGATAGCAGCCCTCCTCTGAAGACATTGGTAAATTCTCTGAACTTCGTGGCAGCCAAGACACTGTGAAGTGGCTTGAGTCAGCACAGTAGCAAAGTGATCTCACAGGTGCGACACAGCACAAGTTATATAGAGTAAACATTGAGAGGCTCAACTGGTTAAGCCGAAACCAGTAAAACAAGGCGGGGCAAGGAGAGGTCAAAGTGACGGCCTCCATCAGGGAATGAATGAAAGGAATTATTTTAATGCACAAGGTCATTCTTGATTGGATGTTTTGGGGCTTTCATTTAGTTTGGCATAAAGTATCTATTCATTATGCATGTAGAGGTAAATTGTCTTAGAGCTACCAGAAGCCTTGGGTTAGGTTTTTTACTGCCCAGTCTCTTTTCAGTAAAATGTAGATTATTATTATTATTATAATTGTGTTACTCCAAAACATTAATCAAGATGAATTATTACTCAAACCTATTTGCTGTATTCAATATTTAATTGATATTGCAGAATAGCAATGACATACTCATAAATATAATGCATTATAATAGATTTTATGAATGGTAAGGCTTTTTCATTGTACATGCCAACATGAAAGCATGGGAAAAGAGCTGAGTCATAGCATTTCAGTTAGTGAAGTACTACTTACTATAGTGTAAAGAATGTCCATGTTAAAGACAAAATGATTAAGTTACGTTACAGAAACACGCTGATCCAATACAGTGCCTCTTTACTGTGACTATGCATTTATCTTTTATCAGTGGAACGGGCTAAATTTAGATTAAAAAAGTTACATTCACATGATGTTGCTACTACTTTGAACATAATATATTGTTTACTACTTCAAATATTTACTGAATGTTTCATCATGATTTAAAAGGCTGTGTCACAGACTTTATCTTTACACTGAACACGCCTCTCAGCTGAGTTTCAGGTCTGTTGAAATGGAGATAGGAATGCAACTACACTTGATAGCCCAGATAATAGCGAGGCAGAGAAAGCCTGTCTAAAAGATTCCATTGTGTTAGAGCCAGCATGGAGAAGCAAAGTGCCAGGCATGTTAGGGTCTGTGGACCATCCTTTTAGTACAGTTACCATGCGACCAACTAAACTCACTTGTTTTCAACAGTAATAAAAAGTTTCATTTAACAAAAAATAGAGGTGGAAGCGGTTCTGAAAAGCAATGCTAAAATGATAGTAATAATACACTCAATATCACATTTGTTGATGAAGGTGTAGGACGGTTAGCAAAGATACATGTATTTATTATAAAATAGACCTCAATAAGTACAAACCAGTGTTAATTTATATTTTGTTTATATTATAATTGATATTTTGTAATCATTTTAGTCAAAGTAACATTTTTGCTGATTTAAATTAGTTGATGAGACTTAAACTATGACTAAAATCATCAGATATTTTCATCGACTCACAAACTAAACGACTTTAACTTCAATTTCACAGTTTCAAAGAACCTCATCATCATCATTTAAATTCATGATCAAAGGAGCAGGTCTGTGCTTTGTTCATGTGGGAAAATAGTAGGACTAAGTCATAAATTAGTAATTGTAATCAATGGATTATGGACCACTGTTAGAGCCTAGACCCCGCGCATCCACAGAAAATAAAATAAAATGTCTGGTCTATAAAAAGATAATAAGTAGGCAATAGAAATTAGTATTTATCACATCACATGCATGTAGAGGGAAATTGTCTTAGATGATGATGTCTCTTTACAATATTAAAATATGTGTAAAATATAGTGTTTATGATCAGTAATTGTGCTAATTACTACTTTAAATTATTTATTTAATATTAATTTGTTACTCTTCTATAGAAAAGCAATGACATACTAATAGAATATAATACATTTCTAAAATAGCAATAGGACTAAATCATAAATAGTAATTGTAATCAATGGACCACTGCTATAGCAGAGGCCCTATACACAGGAAATTAGGAAATTGAAAAACTCTAAATAAAGAAGATAATAGGCAATAGAAAAAATATTGTATAATTTTGACCTTGTCATATCACATGCTACTACTTGACGTTTGTCCTCAGGTGAAACTGGATTACTTTTAAAATGTAAACTAGCTCAGTGTCCTTGCATCAGTGGAGTGGTGTGCCTGTCATCAATCACTCGCTTATATAAACACAAACCATGACATTTACAAACGCTCTCATACTTTAAATTTAGAAGCTAGGTGTAACCAGAGGCATGATTTCGATGTCTTATACCAGCGGTTCTCAGCCGGAGGGTCAGGGCCCAAAAGTGGGTCACGAACCTTTTCTGGTAAATATTTTGTTTTGTTCATTTATCTGCTGAAAAAGCACAGAACATTTCAGATTTTGATAAAAATGGTTCTTTTGATCATTATTTAAGCTTTATGTGATTATTTTATATGTAATCAACAACATTTTTTTCAGGAAGATGTAGTATTTTACGTTATATTTCAAATTCACTTCTCATTTTGGTCACAAATTGCTATTATATTTTGATGATGGGTCCTGCCACTAAACCAGTAGAGATCCACTGCTTTGTACAGTATATTGCATCACTTTATCAGAATAGGTATTTTAATTGCCATATTCTGAATTAATTTGGTTGCCATGGTTTCCAGGTGCATTCAGCAGTTACAATACATATGATGGGACAACTCCAGGCTACAGCTGCTTAGTTTTGCATTAAAGCACAGCTAAGAATGTGAACGACAGAAAAAGGGAAGGAATATACAGCACAAAAACTTACCTCACATTAGCGTAACAGCGTTGATGGTGAGGTCAGTCTTTGTGCTGTATATTCCTTATCTTGACTGCCGTTCACATTGTTAGCAGCGCTTTCAAGCAAGCAAGCAAGCAGCTGTAGCTGGGATTTGTCCTACCTTCCTGTATTGTAACTGCCAAATGCACCAGAAACTGGCAATTATATATTGTGTAACATTTTGGATTATGCTGTTGCCAGCATGTCAAGGCATGCTCCTAATGACCAGCTAGACATGAAAAATATATTTTTGCAGAAGGTAATCAAAGAATGGATTTGGACAAGGACCTAAGCTATTTAAATCTTGTATTTGACTGCCTGTAGTCAACATCTCCATTGAGACGAGCTTGAGATGCCCCCGCTCCCAGTAAAGTTACTCAGCAGCTAGTTTCTTTGTTTGTTGATTTTTTTTTAGGCATTTTTCAACAATAGAAAATCTGGAATAAAATAAATGCTTGTACTTTTACTACTTTTCTATTTATTGGTTGAAATGTTACACGGTGTACCTTTTAAAAAAAAAAAAAATCAAATGAAGCCTATTTCAGTCAGCATGTACTTTGATACTTTCAGAAAAAAATAGTTTCTCCAGACCTGTAACATTCCAGAGTTTATTTTTCAATAATGTGATGTTTCTGCACCCAGAAGTACAGTGTGTTCAGCTGTGGCAGAGGAATAAAAAGAGGAAATTAAAGACAAAAAAAATCTTATTTGGAAGAACTCCAGTTTATTTGTCTGAGATGGAGAGCTTAGGTTTCAGGTAATCGCAAGTAAAACTTTCCCACTGCTTTTGCACAGCGAAAATAAACAGTGCACTATTTGCTCCTCTTTGGCCAAACTGTTAGTTACTCCTAAGCCCAGAAAAATGGGCAAAAATGTTTTTACTTGATTGTCCTTTGTTGAGTCTTATTTGTCAGCCTATTTCATATTTTCGTATTTTATCACTGTTCACTAAACGCATGTATCTAGAGGGAGGAAAAGCCTTCTTTTTTTAAGAATACACAATGCTTTTTGCATGTGTTCCAAACTACAGATACAAGATAAAATTTGTTTGACTAGATTTTTTAAATATTGAAAGAGTTAAGTGTGTTTTATACTGTATCTGTATAAGAATTATGCTGAAAACAACCTGCAGGTGAACAGGGAATAGATTGAAATTGAGTGATATCAAATTTAAACTTTTGCTGTATATTTCTGATATAAATATGAGAAAAAAATGTATCGCAATTTTTCTGACATTTCATGCTCATTTTTAGTGACAAAATCTAAATAATGGATAAAGACGGTTAAATTTATGGTTTTATTTTGTTTATATGTTAGTTACAAAGATTTGTTCAGAGGAGGTTTTGGATATCTTGTTTAGTTTTTTAATAAACTAATTATTAGTGAATAAATCTATCATAGGAGGAACTACAGTCGTAACCACAATTATCAGCCCCCCTTAAAGTTTTGAACATTTCCCCAAATATCATCCAAATATTTGCAACTTTGATGAAAATTGATGTCATCAAACATTCCCCAGTGCTATTTAGAAGCTTTTGGTACATTTTGAAATATAAAATACATGTTCAGGTTGTCTTTATATGAAATAAAGGTAAAAATGGGTTCTTCAAAAATGTTAGCCCCCATGACAATTTTTGCTTTCAAAACACACCTAATTAACCAATCGGCTTTTAAACCACACCTATGCAATCAGTTGGCTTCCTAGCAACACCTGCAGTCAACACCTGCAGTTAATTGGCATTCAAACTGCATGAAAGGACTCCAAAGCACAGGGCACCTGAACACCGGAGGGGAACTACTATTTCTCACCATGACAAAGACCAAAGAAATGAGCCTGGAGCTCAGAAAGAAGATATTGGAGGCTCATGGTACCAAGGCTGCACTGCCATTTCCAAGCATTTCACAGAGTCTAGAACTGCAGTATGTTGCATCATTTCCAAGTATAAGGAGACAAATTCTGTCATAAACAAACCTGGCCGTGGTCGTAAGCAC
>OMNZ01016105.1:0-22229 GCA_900303255.1 Lesueurigobius sanzi
TGGAGGTCAAGGGTCACTGAGGTTACCAAACCAATTTTGAGTTCCAATAATTAGTGCTAAAGGTATTAAAATCAATAAAATGCAAGGGTGCCTAAATTTATGCACATGCCTAATTTTGTTTAAATAATTCTTGCACACTTTCTGTAAATCATATAAACTTTATTTCACTTCTCAAATATCACTGTGTTTGTCTCCTATATGATATATTTAACTGGGATTTTTTTATCCAAACAACCAATGATTTATAAAAGAAAATCATGAAAATTTACAGGGGTGCCCAAACTTTTTCATACCACTGTAAATGAAGTATGGGACAATCATTACAACATTTAGGCCTACTTAGTTTTCTAGATAAACTACTTCTTAAATGTGAACTCCGGTTTGATAAAGTGACATTTCTCTTTCAAAACAAAACAGTGTTGAGGTCAGGTCTTTACATCACAATATACATAAACAACTTGTGGTCATGTTTTCAATACTGATAATGAGCCTGCAACAAGCCAATATGACATTAGCAAATAAACATCTGGAGCAACAGACTGAAAATAACAAAATCATGTTATGCACACACTAAAACGTAAAACAGCACCTTTAGTGGATCTTAGGTCAATACTGTAGGTTGCACTGAGGCACAGAAGTATGAATACAAATAATGATTATCGTTGGCATTAGCAAGTTGCATGTGTCCAAAACATGTATTGTATCAGTGATTGAACTAGACCTACTCTTCTTTATTTTCTTTCATTAAATGCATACAAGACACAGATTTTACTCATCATACCAATATCAGATTCAAATTATAATTAAGTAAAAGCATAAAATAACCCATACACTTCCAAATGTACTCTAATGAATGTAAAAAGTAAAAGTACTTCACTCATATTTTGAAAAATGTTGGAAAAGAAAACATGCATTAGTATGAATTATTTGTCAAACCAGGTCTTTTTCTGATGTTGCTGATCAGTTCAGAACCTTTATATTGTAATAGCATTATTATCGCATGTCTTCAAAGTGAATTGTAAAGTAAATCTGTTAAAACAAATGTTTAAAAAACATTTATTCAAAGACTTAGAGAATTAAGTATTTAATAAATCAGTCTGTAGGCATTTTTAACACCCTCCTTGTGTAAATAAAAACTTTTTTATTTTTTATTTTATTTTACAATTTATGGACATCTATAGCTGTATAGATTGTTGATTGGTTGTACATAATATGCCACAAACCCCTGATTGAATGTTACCATGTCCTACCAGACTCCTACAAGCCCATTAAATAACATAGGATCCCAATAAGAACATTAAGGGTTAACTATGGTGTTTTTGTGTGTTTGCTTCAGTAGTGATTGTGTAATTCTATGGAGAAAATATGGATTGTGACACCAATAAGATAATAATGCAATAATTCATGAATTCAACATTTGAATTGTTATTCATTCATTTGCCACTTTCAATGGGGAAGGTTCCATTTCTATGTTGATTTAAACATGTATATAATCTCTTGTGTTTAAAAAGGTCAAGGCATATATTATTTCAAAATAAAACATATACAGTATAATATAGCAATAAATACAATTGAAACAAACGTCTTTGGGCGGATACCTAGTCAACATTTCCCAGACAACTGCAGAAACAACAGTGGTGTCAAACTAAACACTACAGCTATGAAGAAGTTGAGACAGAGGTGAGTTTGCTTTCATTTTGCCATTTTAATATCATAATAAAGTCACATTTCAGCAACCTCTATTCACAGATGTAGCGTTCATGCAGTGAAGTATTCAAGATATGTGAGACAGATGTCAAGGGTATACAGATGTTGTCACAGCATGGTTGCAACAGAAAGTCAAAGTGTCACCTTTCTTGTTTCACACCTAACTAATATAGCTAGTAATTTGGTGTTATGGGTTATGGGTAATATGATTTTTTAAATTTTAATCCAATAAAAGGTGAGCCAGCAGCGTTAGCGTTATAGAAGAATGTAGCTGGGACCAATAACGATTGGTCTGAGGCCTCATTTGGCCTATGGACCCCTGGCCCCTGTCCAAAAAGGGGATAGGCGAACCATACGAAGCCACTGACAGACGTGAGCCGAAGACCAATGAGAAGGAGGGGATTTCCCCACCCTTCTTCCTCTACGCCAGCGCGGGCCGTCCTCCTCCTCCACCCGGCATTCCCAGTATGCACTGCGGACACAGCAGCAGAAAATAGTACGCTAACGAGGACCGATAGGGAACTGAAAGAGCCAGCTAACAGCCCAATTCTACGACTTACGTTGTGATATAACACGACTACGAACATGGCTGACAACGAGAAACTAGACAACCAGCGGCTGAAGAATTTCAAGAACAAGGGCAGAGATTCGGAGGTACATTTTGGCGAGGATCTCGGTGCAGGTTTTGCTGGCGGACAGTTCGCATTCAGTGTGACGTCGTTATAATTTTCACTACTAAGAATATAAAATGCATTTCCTTCATAACGGGCTCACTGCATTAGCTATTGAATATATATTGGTTTGTTATCATTATTTATATTGGCTAATTAGGGTAATAAAACATGATATAAACGCTAACCAGGGGGCGCCTATGGATATTAGCTTAGCTTCATGCTGTAAGCTAGTGCTAAACGGGCCCACAGGGAAACGCTAACTTTGGATAATCATCCACCAACAGATTTAGCCACACTTCGACAACTTGGTCAACCATTTAGCTACAAATGCTCGATTCAAACATTGGCATTTGTATATTTATTGATCAAGATATCAGTTGACTGATTTTGGCATCCATTACACCGTGAGATCGGTGTTATTTTGATACAGGAGTTAGCAACCTAGCCTGCTTGTTAGCTGCTTGGTCTCGATGGCTGCAGTTCCACCCATCCCCCGTCTTTATAGCCAAAAAAACAAAACGATGGACGAAAGCAGAAAGTCTAAAACGTCATTTTTTGTGTTCTGTGAGAACCTGGGAGAAATGCAAGAGACTTTGTTATTTTGCATTACAAAGTGTCTGTTTCTACCACGCTGCCACGCGTGGGTAGCTTCCACATTAGGACAGATGAACTCTTCCGTGTCTTTCACGGCCTGTGAGCTGTCCACAAAATACAATCTAACCGTGGTTTACTGTCATTTGTGGCGCATTGTCCGTAATATAGCAGATTTTTGATTGTTTGCGCGAATGTGTAGGCAGACCTCCGTCCGGCCTGTCAAGCAACTCCTGAAATAAGCCAACAAGCAACAAATACCTCCGCCTACGCCTAGAAACATGGTTAGCTTAAGTTTGAACCGACAACATACAAGAATACATTTGCATCAAGTTCATGAACGAAAACTATCACAAGAATGTAAACTATATACTGATGTGAACGACAAGAAACCAACACTTATTTTCTCTCTAGACTATGAGAAGGCAGAGGACTGAAGTAGTCGTCGAACTCCGAAAGGTGGGTCATTTCTGTTTTTCATGTATTTACTCATAAATAATCACTCATTAATCATCTTTATTGATCCTCACAGAACAAAAGAGATGAGCATCTTTTGAAGAGAAGAAATGTACCCCATGAAGATATGTGTGAGGACTCCGACGTTGATGGAGATTTCAGATCGGTATAGTTGCATAAAATAATTGATCTGATTTCCGTTTTATCAGCACTTTGTGTTTTGTTTGTTTATGTAAGATGCACTCAGTAGTTTGCTCACACCTTTTATATTTTTCACTGCCAGATGGTTAGTGTTAACCAGTGTCTAATATTAAGAAATGCTATTTAAGTGTGAAATTATTTTTAAATTTGTTTGCAATTTCTTGCTCTAGTAATCACTTTTGTTTAGATTTTAAAAAGGCTGAGCTTAAAAAAGATCAGATCAATTAAAAAAATATATATATTTTCGTCGATATTTACATGAATGACTGAAAATTCCAATGAAATACATTATAGCAAAGTAAATGACAGATTTACTGACTTAAATGTAATTGAGTAAGGTCCACATGCTTGTTGAGAGCAGCGCCAAAAAAAATTAGAACCAGCATGACAGGTTTTTATTCCTCAGTAACTGTTGGAATTTAGTTATACAATGCAGCTCGGGTTAAAAGTGTCAATACCTGTGCAGTGCAAACATAATTTCATAACACACACCTCTAGACAGATTTAAGACTACTTAGAAAATGTGTTTCTTTGAAAACTTGTTCAGTCTGGTATATTAAATGTATTGTCTTTTTCTTTTTTTCTTAGCAAAACGCCTCACTCGAAGCAATAGTGGAAGTAAGTTTGTATTTTTATCCATTGTCTTTTAACTAGTATCACATGATTTAGAACAGCCTTCTAAGTGAGACACTTTTGCTTGTTTGTAGAATGCCAACAGCAATAACCAGGGCATCCAGCTGAGTGCTGTTCAGGCGGCCAGGTAGGTAACATCCAGCACACTTGGCTTTCCTTATTAAACCAGTTTGCATTAAGCATACAGAATATTGTCATTGTCTTGTGTTTATGCCCCGAAATATAATATTCAACATGATCTACAATAATTTAATAATGCATGCAATATTGGTTTTGTTATAACAGTTGTGTGATGGGGATGTTTTTTTGTTTTCTTTAGGAAGTTGTTGTCCAGTGATCGTAACCCTCCAATTGATGACCTGCTAAAGTCTGGGATTCTTCCCATACTAGTGCGTTGTCTAGACCGAGACGACAAGTAAGTTATATGGTGTCACATTGATCATTTTATGCAATAGTTTCCATAAATTATTTTGTCAGCTTCTTAATGCTCAACGTGAATTTCTGTCTCCAGCCCATCTCTCCAGTTTGAGGCAGCCTGGGCTCTCACAAATATTGCATCAGGAACCTCAGAACAAACTCAAGCAGTGGTTCAAGCCAGTAAGTATGCCTTGCTTCGCACTATTTTTTGGTTCTCCATTTTTATTCTGGTCTGTCTTATTTAAACTCAAACTTTTATATGTATGAAAAACATTTTGACAAAAAACTAACTACTTTAAAGTAGGTAGCGGAAGGAAAGGAACCCTAACAAGCGATTTCCTATGTGTCTGTAACTGATGATGCTGGTTTTGTGGTTTTTTTTAGATGCTGTGCCACGCTTCCTGAGACTACTGAAGTCTACTCATCAGAATGTGTGTGAACAGGCAGTTTGGGCATTGGGAAACATCATTGGTAAGTTAAAGCAAATGCTTTTAAGGTATGCAGGGTTTTCATTAGCTGGCTTTTGGCCGCTTTGAAATGCAAATGGCGGATAACTATAATTACCACCTGCAAAGATGATCGGCCCAAAAAATATCCAATCTGGAAAAATAAAAAAATATGAACTGTTAAACATGTTACAAAAAATGTTATGTCAGTGACAGACATATGGTTTAAACCCACATGAGTTCAGTCAGAGTGGCACTAGTTTCCCATATGTGTTTGCCGCTCTGCTCAGTAGTGACTTTTTTTAGTGGTTTTTAGTAGTGGTTTGTTTTTTGACTTCAGCCAACACTTCGCTATGTCTCAGTGAACTTCTGAATGCGTGTCTTGTAGTTCTGGACAACTGGCTCAGGTTTTGTTTTGTCTTAGGTGATGGCCCTCATTGCAGAGACTATGTCATTGATTTGGGAGTAGTGGAGCCTTTGCTGCTGTTCATAAGTCGCTCTATTCCCATCACCTTTCTTCGCAACGTGACTTGGGTTATGGTCAATCTGTGCCGCCATAAGGACCCCCCACCATCAATGGAGACCATCCAACAGGTTTGATAGTTTTGTTTTTTTTATACAAACTTGCATGGTTGTGCAGATTTTATTGTTTTTGTACTTTCAGATTCTGCCTGCCCTTCTTCATTTAATTCACTACTCTGATGTCAGCGTAAGTATAGTTCATTTTTAGAGATTTCTTTCCTTTAAGCACTATATCGGTATTAATTGAATCCCTTTTTATTCAGATACTGGTTGACACGGTATGGGCTTTGTCCTACCTGACCGATGCTGGTAATGAGCAAATCCAAATGGTCATCGACTCTGGCATTGTGCCTTTCTTGGTTCCTTTGCTCAGTCATAAGGAGGTCAAAGTTCAGGTAAGAAAAGGCCTTTGGTCGCTGGATTGGAACATGTGGATTGTCTTCATTTGTTTTTTCTTGAGTTTTGACTTGAAAATGCATGTGTCTATTCCAAACAGACCGCTGCCCTTAGAGCCGTAGGAAACATAGTGACTGGGACGGATGAACAGACCCAAGTTGTGCTCAACTGTCTGGCTCTGAATCACTTTCCAGCCCTTCTCACTCACCCAAAAGAGAAAATCAATAAGGTAATGTGTTCTCTGTGGCACACTTTTTTTTAAACAATGTAACAGGTAACTGGAAATGATGAAATCAGAGGCTTTGTGCAGAAATGACTGTGGTGTGGAAGCTGTAATGAGTTATAGGGAAATCTCTGCTTGAAGAAAGAAGAGGACGATGAAGAGGATCACGGTCTGTAGCTGGATAGATCAGAGTTAGGTTGAGTGAGAATCTGAATGTGTTTAAAGTGGCTGGTGGCCTAGGGGTGCCAAGACTGTCAGTCTTTGCTGATAAAGGAGTGCATCTGAGATCTGTCATTTGAAAATGAGGCTTTTATTGACAGAAACGATGATTATAGCCTCCCATTCACCCATGCCCCTCCCACTGCGCAGTCTCTGTCTTGGAGGACATTTAATGTGGCTCTGAGTGTTCTGATCCAAAAACCAAACCACTGACGAGTATATAAATATGTTCTTATTTCTTATATAATAGTGTTCTGTCTTCAGTCTTTTAGCACTTGTCAATTTAATACTGTGTCCTGTAGGAGGCAGTGTGGTTCCTGTCAAACATAACGGCTGGAAACCAGCAGCAGGTACAGGCTGTCATCGATGCCAAGCTCGCTCCTATGATCATCCATTTACTTGACAAGGTATGTCTATTTAAACTTTTTGTGACATGTTTAAAGAAAGAAAAAAAAGCATTGCCTTTTTTCCATGTATTCCATTTTCTAGGGTGATTTTGGCACACAAAAAGAAGCAGCTTGGGCTATAAGCAACCTGACAATTAGTGGACGAAAAGATCAGGTATGCTCTCACTATTGTAACGTCGAACTTTGCATTGTTACACAAAAATGACAATTGTGCAATGTTTGTCAATAGGTGGCACACTTGATTGATGAGCGAGTCATTCCACCGTTCTGCAATTTGCTAACGGTCAAGGATGCCCAGGTTGTGCAGGTCGTCCTTGATGGGCTAATCAACATTCTGAAAATGTTTGATGATGAGGCAGAGACTATTGCTGCTCTCATTGAGGAGTGTGGAGGTAAATTTGTTTGATGTTGCCTTGTCCTAAAAAAAATCCTACACAGCACATGTGGTTTGGAAATAAATCTTGTTCTTTCCTTGGTCAGGTTTGGCTAAAGTTGAGGCACTGCAGAATCATGAAAATGAAGATATCTACAAATTGGCATATGAAATTATTGACCAGTACTTCTCAGCCGACGATGTGAGTGTTGGTACACATTATGGTGGTGATAAACTTTGTGCAGAAAACTGACCTTTCCCATTGTTTTGTGTAGATTGATGAAGATGCCAGCCTGGTTCCAGAAGCCATCCAAGGTGGAACCTATGGCTTCAACTCTGCCAACGTGCCAGCTGAGGGATTCCAGTTCTAGAAGGCATCTGGGGTATTCTGGAGTTTTGTTCACGATGCAGCACTCAGTTCAACATAAAAAATGAGAGAAAGAGCGAGTGTGAGAAATTTGATCCATTGTGCTTGGCTCGTGGGATCTATGGCTGCATACTGAAAGGAAATGTATGGATTTCATTTGGCCTTCCCGAGGAACCAGCCCAAATGAAGTTTGAGATGGCGAGTGGGTGCGAATGAGAATGAGTGGCTACATGTTGCTAAAAAGCAAAACATCTACATTGAATGCATTGAGAGACATGCTGATACAACCTCTGTTATTGGAGCAGCTGTCACTGGAAATCTACGTCAAATGAAATGAAAAACTCCTACCTGGGAGAACTGTGAACATTCACTAATAGAAATCAAGAGTTCTTGAAATATATCAGTACAAGAAAATGGAAAGATGAAAATGACAGAGATGAACCATGAACAATTCACAATTCTGCGGTCCTCCGACTAAAGAGGGCTTAAAGTGCCCCTTCCCCAATCGGCCACGCTATCGACACGTGTGTGAATGGACCCATTGTGTACGAATGTCTGGACTCAATGATGAGGAGCCAGGTTCATCGCCTCCAACAAAATGCTCTAAATGGGCGAAGTCCTCTCCCCACAGGGGTCAAGCCAAAAGTCCGGCTGCGCAAGTCGCGTGTGCAAGTATGGACGGATGAGTAGTGTGTGCTTGGCTGCGTGCGTGACTGGGGAGTATGCAAGGATGGTGAAAACGCATGCAAAGAGAAAGAAACAAATTCAAGAGAAGAGTAATAAAAAGGATTCATTAAATTTGGTTGGAAAAGGTTTTGGACACAATTCTGCTTTGGAAAGAGGCCGATCTCGAGCCCCTTATAGCACGAACATTGGTTATTGGAGAAAAAAAAAATCATTGTCATTTTTTGTTGTGTTGAAATATAAGTTAGTATTAATGACACTGGACATGAAGCAGCAGTGCATTTTATTAAGATGCATTTGGTGGCTTTTTGGGGTCTTGTTTTGCCTCCAGTGTATTCCTTTTTATTAGATTTTTATTTTCTGCTTTTATTTTGCTTCTGTAAAGATGATTGGCAGAGATAATATACCACCATCATAAATAACCTACACCAAACATGGGCTTGATGCTGTGAAACTATGACTCACTATATTGATATTACTATAAGTAACAATAGATCTGTTCCCATATTACACCTTTACTTCAGTTAGCAAAGTCGCAGCAATGGTGCCATAGCCTTGACTTGTCACTAAGGGAGAAAAGAACAAGGGCCATTAAATGTAGGATTGTGCATCATAACCTTTGCATGAACTATAGCACAGTTATTTTAGGATATATTAGTTTCCTTAGGCTGTGGATACAGTAACTTTTATTTTAAGTAAACTGTGCTTAAATGTTACATGTTGATCCTTTCCCTGGTTCCTCACCTAGTGTCCAGTTTGCTAAATCTGATGTGATTTGGCACATACATTGCAAAGTGAGGCCTGAAGTCTATAAGCAGAGGTGGTCGGGTATCACTTTTGACCACAAGCAATGATTTCTTGAAGAGAAATCCATTGATATTTTTCAACATTTTTTCAGAGGCAGAAGTTTAGACTACTGCCCTTTTCTGACTAGAGGAGGAACCTGAACTTCCATTCTCATTGTTAAAAGGTTTCCCAAATGTAAGACTGGAGTTAAATGGGTTCTCCTCCTAATTAACCCACAAACAACTTTGCTGTACCTTTATTTCCTTAAATAATATATTTGTCAGCTAGTTGCAAGTGCATATCTCCTTTGTTTTCCAAAAGCTGTAGTAAACTATGACAGATTGACTTAAGCTTAGGGTTCTTTTGCAGCATTCCTTTTCAGCAAAGAGATGGGTTCTAAATAATTGATGTGGCTTTTCCACAGTTCTATGGGAGATAGACTAAAGGCTAGGTTGTCTTCGGAAAAATAAATAGTGAAACCCAAATCGAGAGACTGTGTGCGTGTGCTCTGTTGTGAAGTGGTTCTGAAACATACATTTTGGTGGCGTTTGCGCTGGCGTTTTCACTCACTTTATTTTTGAATGTGTAATCTCGCATGATTGGCTACTTTTTCGCATGCGCAGTACAGCCAAACATTCAGGGGACTGGGATATTACGGATTTCTTCGAATGGCAAATGAAAGTGAACGAGCTGTTCCACAATACACAATCTCGTACAAACAATAGGAAGTGGTTCTCAAACTGAGCAGCTTCAGTTCGTATTCGGGGTCATCTGAAGTTTTAGACTAATTACTTTTGTAATTGGGTGATTTGACAGATTATGCACATTTTAAATAGAAATCAAACAT
Source organism: Lesueurigobius sanzi (assembly GCA_900303255.1). Classification (NCBI taxonomy): domain Eukaryota; kingdom Metazoa; phylum Chordata; class Actinopteri; order Gobiiformes; family Gobiidae; genus Lesueurigobius; species Lesueurigobius sanzi. The sequence goes on from OMNZ01016105.1 coordinate 9,950, forward strand.
TACGAATTGGGTGGCAACTCTACGAATAGTTCATACTTGCCACTAATTTTGCTGCTGTGATGCTAACTTCCGCGCTCTTGCTATGTTATGACATCACACGCATGACCTACAGTAATGAATGCAAGATATTATCTGGTTTAGATATACCACTCCGTTACACCCATTTCAGGCACTATTCAGTCCAATTTTGGTCTATTTCAGGCCCGGTTTAGTCATGAGATTATCTTGATCGAGTATCGGTGGTACGTGGAAGGTCAACTAGAAGGTGGTAGTTGACGTGACATGTTTGAGAACCACTGCTATATAATAATAATAGTGTATATATATATATATATAATATACTTTATAATATCATAGACTAAGTAAATAATACACATTGCCAAACCTACATCATTTTGGGACACGCGAGAGTCATCCACGTTTCCGTCAAGTACTTAAACGCACCACGAACATAACAGGAAATGAGGTTTGCTCACGGTTAAGACGCACCCACTAGACGGTGAGTTTTTGCTATGCATTAGTACTTTTTGTTCGACAAAAACTATTATAAAGCAGTGTAACAGGAAACATTTGCAAGCCGTAACGATGCAGAAGCAATTGGGGCGCTAAGGGGTGCGTTTCTAGTGGAGAAGATCTGATACAAGTTTTGTAACCTCTCAAATTTATATTTCAAAATATGTATGGATTGACGCACAAACCTAATCGATAGTTGGGTTATTGCTTTATCAAGGAGTCTTGCTGGCAATACAAGAGGGAGCACAATATTTGGCACAAGGCACCCCACGATTGCAACTTGGCTGGGTGTAACTAGAGGAGGGCAAACATTCACAACATAGCTAAGTGACCATGTAACGGGAGCCAATTGTTCTCAATACCACCTGGCACAGGAGTGGATTTGCAACTCATGACTTTGACTTGATTCGAGACTTCACTTGATTAAAATGGACTAAGACTTGGTACTTGATTTGGACATGAGGCCTGTGAATTCAGAAGATGTTTCTCCTCAAAAAAAAAATCTTATATCATTAATTTAACTCGAGTTAAAGTTTCACTGTGTAACTTTGAATGTGACGAAGTATGTATTTACTCTTTTAGTTGCCCATTGGCTGTATGGGTGCAACATGGCACCTATGCTTTCCATCACAGATTCACAGTGGCCACTAAAAGGTCAAATACGCACTTAATGCACCTTTTAACAAGGCATCCATGTGTGCAGAGGCATGTTACCTGGATGGATCACTCAAGCTGTAGTTAAAATGTTCAGTGTGAGGAAAGAATGACACAAATCTGATTGTATTCCCCAAGTGTACTCTGACACAACTTGAAATTACTTGAAATTCCAAGTATCAGGACCTGAATTGAACTTCAATTCTCTTGACTTGTTCCCACCTCCGCCACCTAAACTACTTGTCTCGAGCTGACAGTGTTTGACATACTGAAAATCTCAAGTTTGGTGTGTCTTGTGTGTTTTGCAGGCAGTAAAGTGACTTTTAAACCAAGCTGATGTATTTTGCTGAACAGGTTTCCAGGTGTATTTTCGTCCACTGCACCGTGCTGCCCTGCCAGACCATCTTTTCTCAAACCCTGTGCTTCAAGCCTGGCCAATCCACCCTCCTCGTCATGGAGCGCCTGGAGGAGGACCTAACCTGCTCAGTGTGCTACTCTCTATTCTCAGACCCCAGAGTCCTGCCTTGCTCACACACATTCTGCAAAACCTGCTTGGACACCTTGCTGCAGGTGTCCACTAACTACAACATCTGGCGCCCGCTCCGCCAGCCTCTCAAATGTCCCAACTGTCGTAATGTGATGGAGCTACCCCCTACAGGCACTGGAGCTCTGCCCAGCAACGTGTCACTGAAGGCAATAATTGAGAAAGTAGGAAAGAATCTCTTATTTCATCGCATATTCAGTCATTTTATTCCCTGAAGTTGCATTTTGAGCAACACACATTTGTCTAAGCCTTAATTTCTTTTTCATCAGTACCAGAGGAATGGTCATCCTCGGGGTCCATCCTGTGAAGAGCACCAACAGGAGCCGTTGAACATGTATTGTGTTCAGGACCGGCAGCTCATCTGTGGCTTGTGTTTGACTGTTGGACAGCACCAAGGACACCACATAGATGACCTCCAGGCTGCTTACATCAGAGAGAAGCAGACTCCTCAGCTCTTGGCTAAACTTTCGGAGAAGAAATTTTTGCAGGTAAGGACTCGGAGTATTGTAAAATATCTTAGGAATAGTTTGATGAATCCCTCCCACTTTTTCATGTTGGCAGGTTTGTGAAATTGGGAAAGAACTAGAGCTGAAAAAAGAGCACTGTGAGGACGCACTTCTCCAGGACAAACAGGATGTGCTTCAGTTCTTCCAAAAGCTAGAAGCATCACTGGCCAAGAAAAAAGTGGCATATTTGGATGTCCTGGATAAAGCATGCACAGAAGTGGCACGTGCTTATGACCCACTGATCTACAGAGTGAAGGAGATGCAGGTATGTTCGATGAAATGTCCAATTGCTTAATAGGTATTTGGAAATTAGACAAGCAATCTAGTAACGGTAATTCTGATTGGAGCAGGAGGAGCAGCTGGATCTTGTGACTTTGGGCTCGGCTGTGGAGGATGAAGATTCAGCACTGGTGTTCCTGGACAAGGTCCATGTTTTCAAAGAGCGAGTGGAGGAGTTCATTCAAACCCCTTTACCCTCTGTGTTGAACCTTTCTGTGAGCCCTCGAGCAGCAGACTACTTGCACACACACTGGCCCGCCGTGACCATCAGTAGTTTGGATGAGGCCCCTGTTCCTAAAATTTCATGTTGTACAAGATGCCGTTCCCAGGCACGGTGTGTGTGTCCTCCTTTCTGGCACAATTATGTTGGTCAAGGGCTACTGGTAGCAGCTGTGCTGTTCCTGGGAACTCTCATAACTCTGTGGGGCTACCCTGCAGACGGCTTTCCAATGTTGTCCAGCATCAGCGAAGTTGTCCACCGTATGAGCACTGAACTTATCATTTCTGTCTGGGGCTCAGCTGAGCTTCTGGTTACACAAATACAGAGGTCTCATCTGATCACAAATGGGTGTCAGGCCTTCCAGCAGCTTGCCACATTTTTAAAGTCTTTACCATGTTGGCTCAATTAGTCACTCACAGTATAATTATGTTCAATGTCACTTTAACCACTTTTTAAACCTATTTTAATACAAAATAAATGTATTTTATTGTTTTACATGAAGTGTGTTTTGTTTTCCTCAGGTCACTTTGCATTTTCAGCTAAATGTGTTAGTCGTATGCGGAAGTCTGATGTAACTGATATAAAGTCTCTTATCATATCTGACACTTCTCCATAGAATTGCTCTAGTTAAAGAATAGTTTTTTGGTTTATCATTTTTGTAGCCCTAACCTTTTATTTATCTTTTGTGCTTTTTAAAAGCCTAAACCGGGACAGGGGCTGCTGATTAAACTATGACAGGTGTAGTAACTTTGCTGGGTGGCAGGATGGTAAAAAAAACAAAGAGGTCCAGATGCAGTGTATGCTCGAGGACCAGATTTGGCCCCTAGGCCTGATGTTACTAAAAAATAAAAGTACTACCAAGTAGCCTCATCACCTATTTGGTGGTGTTTGCTTGTATGGTCCTTGCCCAGTGTTGGGGAGAATATTTAGAAATTGTATTTAGTTATAGAATACTGCTACTTGCCTTAAAACGTATTCAATTACTTTGTCCAGAGTATTGTATACGGAGTACATTATGCATTGCATATGTGACCGGATGAAAAACATGGATTGATTTGCATTATATGCTTGTATATTTACAGCATATGCTTAAAAATGGGCTTTGCTGCTCACATTATAAATGAACACCAGGAGCGCAGCAGAATACCGAAACTTTCCCTGGTCATTTTCATATTTTCTCTTAATGTCATGCAACACGAAGTTAAAATACCACAAAAACGACAAAAAAATAGCCTTGTGGCTAATTTTGGTACATTTACAGTAATGTTCATTAATGTACCGTCCCTGTCAAACGAATAAATATTCCTTTGATTTTAGGCAAGTAACTCTATTCTAAATATCCTCAAACGAAAGTACGTTTACTATGTTACTCAAAATGAGTATTGAAAATGTGTATTCTCAAAACATATTGTTAGTACCCAACACTGTCCTTACAAAAATGTGAATATGAAAAGTTTAACTTGCTTTGAAATGTGTGAAAATGCAAATGCGCACCATGAGTCATTTGATATTGTAGAAAAGAGTTTATTAGAGTAATCAGAGATAGCAGCAGGTTCAAAATTAGGGAAGAGAATATGTACATATTGTGGCGGAGAATCCCCATAATATGTACACCACAATATAACATATACAAAGTTTTCAGTTTCCAATGCTTTTAAATGTCTGAACAAAGTTTAAATAAACTGAACTGAAAGGTAAAACACAGTGGGCTCCATTTTAAGCAACTTCTTTGAACACAATGGTCTTGGGGTTGATGGCCACACTCTTGGTGGTGTTGTGAGTTTTGTAGATGCCAATAAGGCGGTCTGCGATCTCAAACATGTTGTTCCTCAGAGAGATTATTATAAACTGGGCATTTTTGGTTTGTTCCTACAGAAACACAGAAGAAAAAATAGGTTTAAATCAAGTGAGTCTAACAAGCATAAACAAGATGATACATTAATACTTACGTAAATGTAGCAGGCCACAATGGAGACATTTTTGAAGTCCAGAGCTGCATCAATCTCATCCATGAAGTAAAGTGGAGTAGGCTTGTAGTGGTGAAGAGCAAACACTAAAGCCAGAGAGCTCAAAGTCTTCTCTCCTCCAGACAAGTTAAAGATCTTTTTCCAGCTCTTCTTGGGGGGACGGACACTGCAATTAAATTATCACTGTATTAACATCTCTGCAAAAGCCAATTGAATAATAAACCAAGTAAAGTATTTTACCTAAACATGATTCCCTCAGAAAATGGGTCCAAACTGTCGACCAGCTCCAGCTCGGCGTCGCCCCCTAGTGTGAGCATTTGATAATTTTCCTTTAACTTGTTGGTGATCATGTTGAATCCCGTCATGAACTCGTTGAGCCGCTGTTTACGCAAATCTTCATAGCCGCGTTTGAAGTTGTCCCTCTCTGTGGTGATTTCGTCAAGTTGCCCCACTCGCTGCAGGTACAGTTCCTCCTGTCAAGCCGAAAACAGTGAAGAATGTGCATTAAAACGCTTACAGAAACAAATAGTGCAAGTATAATTAGGTACTTTACTTATCGAGATAAAATACCTTTTTCTTATACTCTGCAATGGCCCCAAGATTTGGTTTCATCTGAGCACATTGCGTTTCTAGCGTTGCCATTTTGTTGATGATGACACTGGGGTTAGAGATTTCTGCCAGTTCTTCAGGAGTAAAATTCCTCAGTTCCTCTGATGGTTTGTCCTCAATTGAATGAAGAGATAGTTTGGAAGCCTACATATCAAGACAAGTTAAAAATATCCAGTCATCACCAAGTTAAGAAAGGAAATGTTTTATTATGAAGAAATAAAACGTTAAGGCTGGCCTAATAAACTTGGAATTCAGTCACTAATGCTTACAAAGGTGGCCATTGACATAAAATCTTGGTCATTTAGTCACCTCTTTCTGCCAGTGCTTGATCTTGTTGTTGTGCTCCGTGATGCTGGTGTCAATCTGCTCAATGCGCAGCCGGACGCTCAGGGACTCCTCCTGCAGCGCATGCTCTTGTTTTTGTAAAGCATTTATCTCTTTCACTATGGCCTGGTACTGTTCCTGCACCTCGGGAAGGGCTGCCTACAAGACAGCATCCATTCTTCAAACCTTTGCACTTTGTATAAACATAAAATCTGAATCAAGTGATGAGCACCTCAGCCTCATGGCAGTCCTTCATGATTTCCCCAGCCTCATCTTCCAGTTTCTTCAGCTGCTCCGAAAGCTCCGTCATGGATTTCTCATTTTCCTCCAGCTCACTCTGTGCACGATTCAGACTCTCTTCGCACTTTTTCAAATTACTGGGTTTAAAACAGCACCACACAGAGAACATAGAACAGACACAGAATTACATAAGGTTATCGAAATATACCTCAGAGGCCATTTTCTACAGGAGAGAAAATAAAACAAATCTCACCGATCCGCGGTCTTAATAGCCACTTGGGCTTTGGTGATAATGGATGCGCATTCATCCAGTTCATTGTTGACTTTGGTCAGTTTGTCTTGTTGAGCCTTCAGCTTATGGCTATTGATCTCCACTATCAAGTTATGGAGCCGCTTCACTTCGTTATCCACCTTCCCAGCTTTACTCGATGCAGCATCAAAATCTGAAATAAACATGGGGCAATGCAGTACAGTAAAACTCAAATAACAATTCATACATTCTTATAGGTTTCCCTTTTATTCATTTAGGATGGTACCTTTTTTAAAGGCCTCCAGACTCTTCTCTAGCTGTTTCTGTTTGGCTTTGTCAGGGGCTGCAGCCAACACATTTGCTTCAAGTTCCTTAATCTGAAGTTTTAGGTGAGTCTCCTGATCAGCTAGGTTCTGGAAGAGTTGGATGAAAATGTTTTGAAGTGTTTTTAGGATGGAAAATAAAAGGGAAGAGGCAGAGTTTGGCATACTGTCATGCTGTTGGCATATTTCTCCAGGGTGTTCTTCATGTCTCGCAGCTCTGGCCCAATACGCTGGACGTTCTCCTCCAGCTGCATCTTTCGCTCTTGACAACCCTGAAGCTTTGTTACTTTCTCATTGAGCTTGCTTTCCATTCGGTTGAGCTGTTGGGAAAACACACTAGTTACACTTAGTGACCAACGATTTGTAATACAGACGCTAAAACTTACGTTCATTCTGTAAGTTAAAGATGGTTTTGAAATATAAATGATCATAATGTAATTATACCTCATCCTGAGACACTTCTGTGTTGATGGAAGAACCCATTCGCCCCTTCATCACTCTTCCACCTCCAGTCATTGTGCCTGTGACACACATTGGTTGTTTAAACAATAAACTTATCATTAACTACACCATTACTATTTGGTTATATGACATCATTTAAATATTTTAAATTAAAATAAAATCATGGGCCTACCAGCCATTTCAATGATTTGTCCCTTCAAAGTAACCACTCTCCAGCGTCGGTCTCTCTGGAAGGCCATCCGAGTGGCCTGCTCCATATCCTGGGCCACCAGTGTGTCCCGAAGGGCAAAATAAAAAGCTGGACGGACACTGTCATCCTTTACTCGCACCATGTCAAAGAGCCTTGGGCTGTCCTCTGGTGTCTTAATAGGAGCCATGTTCTTCTCCCACACTTTCATCTAACACCAATGAAAACAGCATTAATAACTCCTAATACCACAAACATTATATAATTAAATAATGACCTTATCAAGGCCAATGAAAGTAGCCACTCCAATGTTTTGTTCCTTGAGAAAAGTGACACATTTCTGAGCAGTGTCAATGGTGTCAACAACAATATTGTCTAAAGCACCGCAGCTCGAGGAAATGGCCACGTCATACTTCTCATCGATGGCACCAAGGTCGCCCTGCAAAATATACATATTTAACACATTTTATAACAATCACTGAGTATGAAGTACAAGAGTTGCATTCATAGTAACTGAAAAAGGTCCACACCTAAAAATGCTTTATGTCCACAAAACTAAATACATAATTTATAAAATTAACAAAGACAGTTTCCACCAAAGAAAAACATTTCAGCTGAGCTGAATCTGTAGCAACTCAAATGGAAGTCATGAAAATAAATAGTATAATGAAGTAATATCGATCTGCAGGTATAAAACATATTCTCACCAGTCTGCCCAAGATGCCGGGGATTTTGCCACTCCTTTTCTGCTGCATGAGAGCATCAAGGACCTTCCCGCGGCTGCGGTTTGATGACAGGGAACTTTTAGCCTCATCAACTTTTTGACGCATCTCTCTGACGACCTCTCGGGTCTCATTATCCATTTTTACCATCTGCTCCAGCTCTGCCATGTCCTAAACAGTCATAATAGACAAACTCAAGTCTTCACATCAGTAGAGCTGGATACCTTTGATACCAGTGCCTAAATGATCATGTTAATAGATTCCATATTAAATGATACCCAACCCTACTCATGAGATTTTATGAACTAACCTTCTTCAGTGCCTCTTCCTTCTGTGGTATTTTGACTTGCAGGTCTTTGATAGCTGCACGGCGCTCCCGCAGCGTGTCCGAGGTCGTCTGCAGGGTTTGCTTGGCTGTGTTGAGCTGTGTGACCGCAGTGTTGTGGCGGCTAAGATAGATATCCAGCTCTGACTGAGCCAGGTCCATGCGTGAGCGGGTCTCATTCACTGCCTTGTTGAGCTCCATAAGCTCCTTTTCTTTGGACTATCACAAATACATAGAGATTACACTAATAAAATATCAAAAGAAATTTCCCCCAAAGAAAACCAATGGCATTATACAACACACCTCTTTGTCTTGCTGCAAACCACTTGTTTCTTCTTTCAGACTCTCCATCACCTCCTTCAGTTTTTCTTCTTCTTTTGCCTTCCGCTTCTCCAGCTCCTCTTTACGAGCAGCGGCTTCAGAAATAGCCTTTTCACTGTTGGCTGGTACTTTGCGCACTTCCTCCAGCTAGAATATTTATAGGACAAAAACAATAATTATACAGGTAATCAATTCATCTAGAGTACAAACAGATTTCGTTTTTAATTCCAATTTTCTACTTTTTTGGTTGGAAAATTGCAGCATCTATCTGACCTAGTTTCCTCTGGGGATCAACAGTTACTAAATAAAAACTGTTGTGATATCAGTACATTTAAAAAGCATTGAATTTGTCAAAATTGGCCTCTTTTTTGTAAATCAAATCTCCAACAATTTTTCACCAAGAACAATAATTAGTATTAGAAAATATTACAGTTAGTTTCAGATAAAGTTATAACGAGGAGGTGATTGTCTAAAGGTTTGTTCTGGTTGATTAATAAAAATGTAAATAATAAAACACGTGGTACTGGAGCAGATGTAAGTTATGTCACTGAAAGCCATTAGTGAGTCACTGGGATTTTAAGAAAGACACCAAACCTTTTCTTTGTCTTTCTCCAACTGCTTCTGAAGTTTCTTGTTCTTGCTTTTGGAGTGTTTACTTTTTTCCCGAACTTCTACATCCTGAAGGTCCAGCTGGGTGAACTTTTCCTTTTGAGTCTCGATGTACTTGTTTAGCTTATTTTGTTTTCTGGAAGAAAAAAACAGCAAGAGCTCTTTTACCCATATGTCCAGTACAGATTATTAAATGTAACAAGCAGCAGTTTTGACGAGGACATTTGTGACATATACTGACTTTTCAACATTCTTAAGCCCTTGGTTCATCTTTTCCATCTCTTGTGATAGTTTTGCATTCTTCTCTGTAAGTTCCTTTGTGTCTTCTTGAATATTTAATTTTTCTTGCTCTTTATCCACCACACGCTTTCGCAGATCGTTCCTAAAAACATAAATATATAATTGTAACCCATTTAAAAGACCTAAACATGCGTGTGAAGCAGCTCCTTGTGTACTCACACATAGTACTGGCACAGCTGGCTCTTCAGTTTGAATACGTCATTCTCCAAAGTAAGGAACTCCACTGCCTTGTTCTTTTCTCCTTCCAAGGCATTCTTCTCCTTTTCCACCAACTTCACACGATTAAGCTAAAACGATTTAAATATTTTGGAAACATTATCACAAATTCTACATATGTCCATTTTCAATAAGCTGAATAGTATTAGACACAACACAACTTCTTATAAGCTGCAAGTGTAACACATAAAATATACAATCTAAAATAGTACCTTCTCTCCCCTCTGCTCATTCAGCAGTTCAATGCGGCGGGACAGGACTTGGATAGGCTCCTTAAGTCTACAAGAGCCAATAATGTCTTCAAGGTACTCGAGCATACCCTCATCATGCTCCGTCTGACCTTTGGGCTTCATCATTGCTATTTGCTCCACCTCGCCCTGAGTCCAGCACAAAGAAACACAAGTGCATTTATTAAAAAGAAAATGATACAATGAATAAAATACAAAACATTTGGTTGCCAAGGGTCAGACATACATTCAAATTAACTTTACAGACACACAAACTTGCATGTTTAGTATTGTCCACTGAACATCTGTATGTCACGGCCCTTTCTCATAGCCTCGCAGACAGAACAAACTCTGACACTTTAAAAGATTCCAAAGTGACAAATACATACCGTATTTTCCTGACTATAAGTCGCACTTTTTCTCATAGTTTGGCTGGTCCTGCGACTTATACTCAGGTGCGACTTGTATATGAATTAATATGACACCTTTTCAGTTCATCGTTTATGCTTTGTGTAGCTGAATAACCATCAATATGCTACGTTAGCATACCATACACCTATTCAGCCTGTTCCCTATTCTAGTGATTCTATTATAACTTGGCTTTCAAAATGAAATGTCTGTTCTTGGTCTCTGATTTTGTAAAATTAATTCCCCCCCAAAAATGTGAGTTATGTTTTTTTTCTTCTTCATTGTGCATTTTACTCTCTCTGTGCGACTTATACTCCGGTGCGACTTATACTCCGGAAAATACGGTAGTTTAAATAGAATATATTGTAGACTTAAGCCGGACACGTGTGATCAGCAAACTGACCCCAAAACCACAATGAATGATAGACCGTCTTTACCAAGCTACAACACACACAAAGGGGTGGGAGATTTGAACAAAAATGAATATCTAGATCTCTTGGGGGACTTCCTCGATAACGATGATCAAGCAATATTTTTGCAAACCATCAAAAATATGTAAAAATGTGCTGATAAATGTATTCAATGGTAAATGTATTCATTTAGATCGCAGTGTCGTCAAAAAGATAATTGTCTTGAATAAACAGTAAAAATGCAGAAAAAAATAACAATATTGTACCTTTTTTGAGAGATTACACATCAAGTATATTTATTTATTTATTTAGCAGTTTTTTGATAATTTCTTGACTTTGAAGATATACTCGATATTCTAAATTTGAACATCAGTATTATCTTGTAGACGATATATTGCCCACCTCTACACACACACCACACACACACCAAATACTCAACATGACTTACATACAGTGTTGTCCTCGTCAAATCAAATAAAAATGATAGAAAACAAAACCAAAGATTTTGCACAATATAGCACTAAAATAATAAATAAAAAAATACATAAATGAATTTCTCGACTACAGAAAAAATGAGACCGCTGAGACGTGCCATGAAGGATAATGAAGGTGTTTGATCCGGCCACACTGAAGCAGCAAAGCTAATATTGGCGTCTAGTTTGCATACCAATATTTACGTGCTGCTACAGCGTGGCAGGCACTGACTGTAAACAAGAGAAAATGACTTCTAATTAATGCCTTACAACAATTGCGTCCACACATGGGAAAACCAAGAGACTTTCCTTAAAATTCTAAAGCAGCAAATAATGGTTCGCACCTTTTCCATTTTGTTTCAAACCATGATGCGCTGCTATAGCAGTCTAAGGGCTGGAGGGCACATCCTTTCATTTCCAAAGGCTATCCCCACAGACAAGCGGCATTAAAAATAAGCCCTCAACAAAAGAACATGAAATGTTCAAAAGTGTCCACCACAGTGAATAAAAAATATGTGAAAATTAAACTATTAATTACAGAATATTGCAATTACCTGCAAGATCAAAAACCTGTTGTGGTCCAAGTCAATGCCATGACTTCGAAGTAAAGCGCCCACATCTTTAAATGTGGCCTTTTTTCCATTTATGTAATAGGACGAAGAATTGTCTTTGTTGGCCGTCCTGGACACATAGAACTTGCTGTTGGGGATGACTTCGTAGTCATCTCCTTCCTGACTCAGAGGGGGAGGGGCAGAAGACACAGCAGCTTAGAGCACAACATTTACAAAGAAACTCACAAAACTGTTCACACTTAAAGGCACTATACCAGATTTTTTTTGTTACAATTAATGAAGGAGGGAGCGATTCAATTAAATTGATAAGTGTGGTCCAAACACATTCCTAACTTTCCTAACACATTTTTAAAATCACAATTCTTCAGAAATGAGTTTGTAAGCACATTTCACAACTTGCAGCGTCACTTTTTAGGGTCACAAGAAAAGGAGCCTGCAAACTCATGAAATAGACAAAAAATGCTTTATATTTAGATTCAAATATTTGTGGAAATAATGTGTATATATTTTTTTTATTTAACTAGAAAATCTCTTCCCAGATTGAATGGACAAAGTAGACACATATATTTGCATTAATAACATTTAAATTACGTTCAAAACAAAAGTACAGTAAGAGTGG
>OMNZ01016105.1:22249-43290 GCA_900303255.1 Lesueurigobius sanzi
CAGTGTAAGGCAGTGGTGTGTGAATTTAATCTCTACATTTAATGTGACTGACTTCTGTATTTTCAAGATTAGCTGCCACCTTTCAAAGAAAAGACAATAGTTTTAATTTGGGTTAATGTCTCTAATTTTTTTTGTCCTCATTTAGTATCATTAACCCAAATTAAAACTATTGTCTTTTCTTTGAAAGGTGGCAGCTAATCTTGAAAATACAGAAGTCAGTCACATTAAATGTAGAGATTAAATTCACACACCACTGCCTTACACTGATTTTTTTTGCCCATCAAGGTTTGAATCAATGAGAACTGAGCACTGAATCTGACTCAGTATTATTCCACTCTTACTGTACTTTTGTTTTGAACGTAATTTAAATGTTATTAATGCAAATATATGTGTCTACTTTGTCCATTCAATCTGGGAAGAGATTTTCTAGTTAAATAAAAAAAATATATACACAGAATTTGCATATTTGAGCCATGTTTTTTAGTTTATATTATAAAACACTGGCATAATATAGTATTTTAATATTTTAATAAAATGACAATTTCTCCATGTGAGATCAATAAAGTATCTAGTACCAGTTATGACTAACTAAATTTATTTTTCACTTAGTAGTTGGAAACTTGGAGAAAAAATAAAATAAAAATAATAATAATAATATAAAGTCAATAAAACAATTTCCAGTGCCTTGTAGTTTGTAAGTAGACCGAGTGTATGGGCTGTACCTTATCAGTAATCTTTTGGAAGTGCACCTCCACAGTGCAGCTTTGGACATCTTTATGTTGATCAGAACTGTGAATCAGCACAGAGAGCTTTTTGGAGCGGATCTTTTGAGCTCTATAGCCAAAGACAAACAGCATAGAGTCTATCACATTGGACTTGCCACTCCCATTTGGGCCAATAATGCAGGAAAAACGCTGAAGAGAAAAAATAAAAATAAAGATATAAAGTAACATCCACGAGGATAGCTGAAATCACATCATAGTTACAGGATTTAATTAGGAAGCATTAAGGTTTAACATACTGTAGCACAATGCTATTAATACAAGCTAACAATATACAAAAGAAAAACAGATTCCAACCATTTTATTATTTTCTTTTTCAGTTCTCTTTCATTTATTCGTTTTAGAAAATGAATTACTAGCTTCCCAAACGTTGACCCCAAATTAGCAATTTTATTTATAATATATTTGACATCATCTGTATGCAGGATTTGCTTTTATGTTTACTCGTACCTTGTGAAAAGGTCCCAGTATCTGCTCGCCTGCGTAAGACTTAAAGTTGCGATTGACTAAATGTGTTATCATGAGGCGAGGGGCCCCTGGTTCATTGGTCATTGCTGGGGGCGGGGGTGGAGGGATGCTACCGAGAATCTCCTCCAAACTTCGGTTGTCAACGGCCTCGACTGCCTCCCCCTGAGACGGCTCTGTGACACAAAAGTACAACTTTTATCCGTCTGTTTCAGGTGGAGGGGCGAGTGGTGCGTGGGGGAGGGGTACAGGGTGAAAACAAACAAACAACACTGTGACCAAGTTAGACAACGGCGTTCGCACAATGACCTCCGAATAACACTGACGCGAATTACCATTTCTTTGTTCACAAAGCAAGGATCCAAAAGATTAGATCGCTAGCGCATATGAACCAGCCTTTGCTATAAACGCTCTCCCCACGAAGACACGTAGATGCGCCACTTTCATTCCCTCGAGGAGAAATCACTGGGCTACATTTCAATCGCCAACTTTAACTACATCAACATTCACTTGCGAAGTAGCACTTCGACAACCAGTTTGACACATAACGTGGCACTTTATTTGACAGCACACCAATACTCATCGACCTGTCCCAGATCTATGCATGCTACAATAAAGCAGCCACAGTCAAACTTACTACATAATTATCAAACATGTTAGTGATTTAACAAAGCCCTGATCAGAACTCAGTACTTTACAATAGCCTTTCGTCTCGAATCTGAACAATATGTAAAAAGCCCGTGTGATAACAATTGAGTAATTTACGCTCTTTTTAATTGCACTAATGATATACTTCTTTACCTTATGGCCAAAGATAGTCCTTAAGTTCATCGTTCCTGTGTATCCAATCCACCAGATGCAAATTCACGTCAATAAAACAAAACTAACGTATTGATGAGTGGTACTTAAAAATATCGGGCACTCCTACGTACGTGTGGAGATTGAGAGCAACATAATCAAATACACTGGCGTTGGCCAGATCCATTTGCAAGAACAGACGCAATCCCATTGCGAGAACAAGACTTATTGAAATCCAGAAACACCAGGAGCGTTTCTGTTACTTGCCAGTTGTCGGTGGTGCCTCCTCTTGGCCATTGGAGTTGGTTTCTGGAGGGGGTACATCCAGCTCGTCTTCAGAGTCATCCCGAGGCTGTGACCCTTTCCCTCTAGGCTTGGCAGAGGCAGTGGAGCTTTTCGAAGTCTTAGACGGCATGATTTTATATCTAATGGGATGTTAAAAAAAAAAGTTGATTCGTGATTTTTTGCAAGGTGGGAGGATTATAATTACCAGCACCATTTTTTTTTACTTATTTAATTTTTCTTTAAAAAAATTTACACAAAAAAAAAAAAAACAACAACATTAATGTCGTTACAGCTCGATGCCCTTTCCTCATCACTTTTGTCTTCAAGATTAGCCTACACTAAGTTTGTTAACGTAGGGTTGACACAGAATGCTGTCAAAATATCACAATTACACTGTAATAATAAAAAGGTGGTAAATCCCACCAATTAAAGCATACATGACGATATGCCAATAAACTAAGACGAGGGATACTTTACTTATATTAAACTAATGATCCAGCCTAAACCATATGATCTAACATTGCACTTTCAATGTTAGCTCCAGTCTCCTCCTGTAGGTCACGGTGCTCTGTGCTGCACTGACGTAGTGACGCAGCCTGTGGTTGTTTGGTACGAATAAATAACGGTGTGAATGATGTCCAAATAAGACATCTGTGAAAGCGGACACGTCCACTATAAGCCAATTAATGTCTTTATACAGTTGAAAATTAGTATGGACGTTATGGCCAAATAGCTTTATCTTTTCTGTTCTGTATTATACTTGTCAGAATAACCCTGTGTCACATGACTTTTGAAATATGAAGAAATTTGATCAATTCTGTTCTCTCTCTTCGGGGTTATCTTCTCTTCTAGTAGTGATTATTATTACCATTGTACACAACAAACCTACATGTTGCTCAAACATAAATAAAGCTTACTTAATATATAAGTATACATTTGTTTAAAAGACATTAGGGGGCTACATATAAATTTGCAAAAATTTAGGCATACTGAACACTTGTTTTTGCAGTTTTGTAGCAGGACAATTGAAGCCACTGAGTACAGTAACGCTGGTGTATAATCGAGCTAACAGGAAAGCAGCTTCTCCATTTGCATCGAAACAGCTCTCGTCGATGCATAAAACACAAGTTAAGCTCCTGTCGGGGAAATTGCGCAAACTACGATACATCTTGTAGGCTAAAATACGAATCTTTCTACAATAATACGCAAAACAAAAAGTCCAGACAGTCCATTAAAAGCTTCCAAGTAGCCTACCATTCAATGCTCGCAGGGTTTTCCGGAGTATTCTTGTCTAGTACAAACCCGACGATTTTAAATATCGGTCGTTCCAAATCTGTGTACGATAAATAGTCCAAAAAAAAATAAAAAATAGCAGCGCATCATTCCATCAAACTCGTCCTCTCGAAAATGCTCTCCTTTTTACAAGCGGTGGGCAAACGATGAGGTTCGGAACATGGGAGGCTCGAAACTGTTCACTTGTAAATGGCGCCTAAACTCTGCCGTCAAACCAGATTCGTTACAAACTGACGCAAAGCAGTAAGCACAGTGGTACGTTCAAAGGGCAAGTGGAAAAAAATTCAAAAGAGGGAATGGGGCCAAACTCTTGTCGCCTTAACCCTACGAGTACGTTGAAAGAAAAAGTGCACCATAACGTCACAAAAAAAAAAAAATTATCAAAGAGGGGGGAAAGTATTTCGATTATTTCTCTATTTTAAAATTGTGTGTTGTTTTACGTATCTGCGTCGTTGCCTGGTTACAAAGACCCACCCACGAGTGTTTGCTACAGATCAGATGGCAGCTAGGCTACATGCTTTTCATTGAGCTAGAACATAACACGAGCATTTATAAAGGTATTTGAAGAACATTTAGCTGAAAGGATACATACAAATATCTCAACTGGAAGCTAGTCTCAAATCACTGGCGACTATTTCGTTTTCAGACGGTGACCTAGATTATTTAGCTAGCTAGCAAAGTTAGCCTAGCTGTCATATTTGCGTTCATAAGCTTGTTTTATGATTGTTTTACCAACAGACATGCTTTAGCCTATTACGTTGATTCGTCGGCTCGTAGAATTGTGTGTCAACTTTTTATGGACAATGCTAGGATGGAGGTTATGTTCAGGCGAGCTTGGGACACCTAAAGATTTGCATTAGCAACCGATAAGGCGCCGTAGCAACTGAGGACGCGTTTTCTCTCACCTTTCAGCCCTAGGGCATGCCAGCCACTGAATCAGTAATTACTTAAGGTCAGTTGCCGTTTTTTTCTTAATGTGTGATATTGTTATGACAAAATACAGACTAGAGAATCCGGTAGAGAATATATCACATGTTTCTCAAACTCCACAGGAACTACCAGGGCCAGCATTCATAATGAGATTGAAAACATCACTGCTAAAGGAGCCCAAACATATCCTTTTACTTCTTAATAAATTCATTGTAATCAAATGCAATAGTGAATCAACAGTATTCTCAAGTATATGGACTTGTCGTTTTGTTATTATTGTTACTGCTATGTTCTTTTATTGTTGCTGTTCCACATGATGCTTTTCTTAACTTTTGCACACATAAAGAACTAGTAAGTTGTGTTGGTTGGACCTCAGCAGATGAACTGTATTCCTGCAGCGAAGATCACCACATATTGAAGTGGAACTTGCTAACTAGTGAGACAAGCCTTGTTGCCAAGCTTCCAGACGACTTTTACCCTGTTGATCTTCACTGGTTTCCTAAAACTGGTGGCTCCAAGAAACAGACTCAAGCCGACGTATTTGTTATCACCAGTACAGATGGCAAGTATTGCTTGTTCTGTTTCTCCTTGTGTGTCTTACTTTTTTCACCTGGGTTATTATCTAGGTCTACAGTAATATATTTATGGTGATTGATTTCTTCTCACAGTTGATATTTCGTCACCTGACCATATAAACAGCAAATTACCTCAAATGTATTCATTTACTTACACAGAGTGTATGCTCAAACATTACATTGCATTGCATTGCTTGACTTGCTTTAATGTATTTTCTGACTTTATTTTAGGAAAGTTCCATTTACTTTCTAAACTTGGGCGCATTGAAAAGAGTGTTGATGCACACAATGGAGCTGTCCTATCTGGTAGATGGAATTATGATGGGAGTGCACTAATTACAGGTATTTACTGGGAAGAACAATAATATGAAAGTGGTTTCAAACCTTTGTATATTTGTGCATCTTCATGTCCTTCATATTTATTTGTCTATTTGTAGCTGGAGAAGATGGCCATATCAAAATCTGGTCCAAAAGTGGAATGCTGCGGTCTACACTTGCCAGTCAAGGTATAAAAATTGAAAGAAAGATTGTAAACTTTAAAACAATCCAGTATGTATCCTTTGACCATAGAAATGTAACTGTCAGTTATTTTTAAATTCAGGTGTATACAGTTAAAATGTAATTGATTTACATTTTTACCTTTTTATTGACTCCAGAATTGGCCCTGGGTTATGATGTGTTACTTAAACTGTAAGTTAAATCGTGAAAACATTGGTATTCATGATCAGTCTATTTATACATATTTTTGTAATAAAACAAGCTGAAACGGAGGCCCACATTTTGAAAGAGCAGAGCTTTACATTTCTGACATTAGTTGCACCAATGGAGTAACTGTCCATTCTTGACATTGTTATAGTTGAATTAAACAGGGCAGGCACCACAAGCACCAGCTGTGTACCAGCAGCAATTGAATGGAGCCATTAGTGAATCAACAGCTGGAAACATTTTGGAAACACAATGTTATACTGCTACCAATTAACACCATCTCAATCAATGGGGGAATATGAAACAACAATACATAACATGCCACATTTTTACAGGTATAAAATATAAAAATAAAAACTTCAAGATGTGCAGCTAGTGTCAGTCTCTTTTGTAGCCTTTTGGTTCATGTGACCACATGCACCTGGGAGTGGGGTTAAATGTCAGCACCCCCCTTTAACACACGCCAACCAAGCACATTGGCTCTAAAACTCCGATTCATGCCTGTGCACAACTGCGCTACAGAGGTGAGGCCAGTTTGCTCAGCTGGTGTGGCTGCAAGCTAAATACAATTCCAGGGGGTGAATGGGTTGAGAGAACAGGATACCTGTCTGAAGGGAAGGGCAATTGGATGCATCCATAATTCACCATTTAAATGGATGATGATGTAAACTTTATTTAAATACTTTTGATGTTGAGTTGAAGTTTCACAAAGTGGAACTGTATTTTATTTTTCATTTTAGGTTCCCCAGTGTATTCTGTGGATTGGGGGCCTGACTCAGACAGAATTCTCTACACATCAGGAAGGCAACTTGTAATTAAGCCATTGCAGCCTAATGCTAAAGTCATACAGGTACTATTTTCATTTAAGTGTGGTGGTCAAAGGGCCATGGGCGCAGATTGGCAGCTGCTGCTCTTCAGTCAGTCTACCCTAGGGATTTTCACCACCACATTTAGGAAGTGAATGAAAATAATGATTCCTTGTGAAGGGCCTTGTGACTATCTGTGAAAAGTGCAAAACAAAATTTTAACAACTAAATTGTATTAAATCAGATACATTGTCTTTATTTTCTTTATCTTGCAGTGGAAGGCTCATGATGGTGTCATTTTAAAAGTTGATTGGAATTCAGTTAATGACTTGATAATATCGGGGGGAGAAGATTGTAAATATAAGGTAATGTAAGGCTATGGATTTGATCACTTTTGTAAACAGCCATATTTTAAAATGATATTTTTGTAACAGGTATGGGACAGCTTTGGTCGGTTGCTTCACACGTCATCACCTCATGACTACCCAGTCACCTCCTTATCCTGGGCTCCTGATGGAGAGGTGTTTGCAATGGGTTCCTTCAATACTCTGCGACTCTGCGACAAGACCGGAGTATGTGTATATCTTTATTCAATTAATCTTCATGACATGACACATCTTTGAAACCTAATCTGTTGCTATTTGCTTGGAGCATTTGCATAGACTATAAACCCATACACTAATGTTGCATTGCACAATAATATTTCTATTCCTTTCTGTTACAATAGGATTATTAATCAAATATTGCAAAGTACTAATTTACTAGACCTAAATCAGTGTTGTGTATTGTATTGATGATTGACAAACCGTTAACCAGTGCAGCTGCAGTGTATTTTCACTTACTATCATGACTAATGAGAAAGCCTTTCATTCTGTATCTGCAACAATGAAACCTGCACTTTAACGTACTACTGCTGGCTCAGCAGGATCAGCCCTGTGCCTTTAACTCTTTCAACTCCAAACTCAGTTTGAATTTTTCAACTGGTCTGCCCTTTATTTTCCTTCTCCACATTTACTCAGCACCACTGGCCAAGTACAGCTAGCATACTCTCCATGGAAATTGGAAATGGTAATGCTCAATGGACAAAAGTAATCAGAGCTTTATTCTGAGTTGCCTGATATTCCCTGGAACTTTTTTTTTTATACAAATGCATGCATTATTAATATTGATGGTTAGATTTTACTTTAACTTGGCTGCTAGACCGCACAAAGAACCCCTCTTTACAAGATTTGAAAGAGACAATAAGTTACTGTCTGTGTGTCTAGTATATGCATGTGCCCACATGCCTGTGTGTGCACTTGAGTGTGCAGCCAGTGCCGTGCAAATGTGGCTCGAGACAGCAGTCTATTTACGAGGCGCTGCAGCTGGTGTCTAGCGTCTGGACCCTGTCACGAGCCCTAACACTGTCACTGGCTAACAAGTAGGACTCATTGTGCCTGGCAAGCACCCTATTGCTTTTCTCTGCCGTCTAATTCTCCTTTCACTACAAAAACATTCAGTATCAAGAGATTTTAAAATATAGGTCTTCTGCTGGTTATAACTGAAATTATTTATAATTCAGTTTGATTTTTTTGTAAACTTTACACAGTCTCCTTTTTTCCTGAAGCCCTCCCTCTTTCTTTTTACTAGTTGGGTCCAGGGGGGTCCCCCAGTCTTTGTGCACACTTTTTTACGCATCGCCCAATCTACAGTTTGTGTCCAACTGGGAAGCCCATCCCTTCTTTCTTTGTGTTTGTGTTTAATCCTCCTTTTCCCATTTATGTGTGCCAATTTTTACTTCTACCATTAAGTTACTTTTCATTTCATCGTCTTTGTAATGTTGTAGTTTTTGTTCACTGTCTTGACTGTTTCTCCTTTTAAGGAGAACATGTCTGAAATTAGGATCGCAGTGCGATGTCACATGAGCAGTGGCTCCTTAACATCTTAAAATTGCAGCTGCTTTGATAACATAAAATTGTTCATAAAATTGTCATTACTTTCATGGATTAACTAACGGCTGCAATTGTGAAAAAGCAAACTGGCTATAGAGATTGCTGCTCACTTTCATCAGTTTTCATCTAAAATCCAACTGTGAATAAAGTGGACACATTTTAGCATTAAGAAAAAAAAAACAATGAAGAAAACCTGAACGAACCAAGTGTAATGTGTTGTAACTGTTGGCTGAAGCAGCTAAAAAAGGAGGCGACTGAGAGAAAAAAAGTTTGAGAGAGAGTGGGTGAGGGAGTATTGTCAAACAAAGAGAGTCCTGACTCAGCAGCAAAGCAGTTTCTCTCCAGTCACTGGGCAGGGCTTCACTCTCCCACTTGTTCCCTCCTCCTCCTGCCCTCAGCGCCCACCTCCCTCCAACTGTGAGCAAATCTCTGCCTTTGCCTGCTCTTTCTTGCTGCCCTTTTTCCCCATTGAGTTACGCATTTAGTTGTTTGTCTCACTCTATAGTGGGTAGGCGTAAACTAAATGTACTTTATGAGTATTTACTTTGAACATCTAGAAAATTGAACATTGCAAAAGTAATTTGAAAAAGTTGAAATAGTGGGGGCAGGGTTACTTGAAACTGTCTAATATATCCTGTTGTGTCGACTTAAGCTCTCTCTCCCTCTCTCTCTCTCTGCATTTCCTCTTTACTTTGCTCTATCCTGTCTATCTTTTGCTTATGACGGTGAGCCTGCCCTGCTCATCTCTGGCAGAGTCATCACGGTTAGTAGCCCTAAATCACTACCTTCACTCTGGAGTTAAATATGCCACAGTAACAGAGCTGAGGAGGTGGAGTGAGAAAAGAACGACATGGAATCAGGGTAATGCTGTGTGACTGGGGCTTTATAGTCAGGACAAAGTTCCACCATTTCGGGTTTTTAGTTAAACAAGGGGTGCCCAAAGCGCCGCCCACGGATTAATTTTGGTTGGCCCTCAGGCTTCTTGCTCAGTTGCTCAGTCACACATCACCAAAGATGGTACTTTTTACTGCGAGTTTAATAATTCTTGAAAATTATAACTTCAATATCTTACATTTTAGTGTGAAACAGGGCTGCTTTAAGCTTCCAAGCCTAAATGAAAGTGTGGTTGCATGAAAAATCTCTTGTAAATGCACCCAATTGAATGTTTCACTGCATTGACCACTGCCCCCTGCCCTCAATGCCATATACACTTAAATATGTAGTATTTGTTTAACCCCTGAGTTAAACCATTAATACATTAGTATGTGATATATGCGTAGTTATTTGCACTTTTTTGTTGAAAACATTTTCTACCTGCTGCAAATCAGCAGGACGGAGGCAAAGCCTGGATGTGATTTTGTTATCCCGAACCTGCAGAAAGCGTATCTTACTGGTTCCTCAGCTCCATATTTGGGTAAATCGCCTTATGCCCTGCAGCACGCCTAAATCCCACAATAACCTGTGTGTTTGTGTGTAGCCTTGAATGTATGTTTATGCGTACAAGGCTGGTGCTAATAGAATTCTGCTGTCCACCTCACAGCTGTGTCCTGCTGATGAGTCCCAGGAGGCCTCAGCATGTGTCTATGGTTACTCTGTGGAGGCTCCAGCATGAGGCCATGTGTAGATCATTACTCTCCTACACATACACTCCAGTTCTCCCTTTCCCCTCCCATCACACTACTCGTGTTGTTTTTTTTTTGTCTCTTGTTTCCTTGTATATTGCCAAAGCTCAAATGTATGCCACACCATACTTGTCACTGGCACAGTCTCTGCACATTTCTCCATCCTGACCATTATTGGATGTGCACTTTGTGCTCCTTTTACTCACTTTCTTTATTGTGATTGTTCATATTGATGGATGTTGGGATCATGCTATCTACTGTCTGCCTATAGGTCAGGTGAACATTACACCCCAGTTTGTGTTGTGTTCATTATGTGAAAGGATTTACACTTTGTACCTGCACTGCCAGGTCTTGTCCTGCACTCACAGGGAAACTGAAGCCAGCTGGCTCTGCGCAGAGTCTGCCAGCTGTTGTGATTTATGTAAGACTGTTAACTCCAGGCTTGGTTGTCTCTGTCCCTGTAATGCTTGTGCAGAAAGATATGAATGTAACTTTATCTTGGTCCAAACTCAGAAGGTCAGCCACTTGTGTTTTTTCCCATTGTTGCAGGATCTAGTGATATTCTTCAGTCATTTTTGTCACCATCGGCTTCATGAGTAGATGGAAACCATTTTTATTATATTGTTATAATGCAGTGCAGTGCTTGGTTTTGTAGCCTACGTCCTCCCAATGGCAGCTTGTGGTGTGTTGTTTTACTTCGAAAGAAGCTCACAAGACGAATAAAAAAACACACCATTTTGACGTTGTTAAAGGAACAAAAAACAGTCATGGCAGATGTGTAGTATTTAATACTTGTGAAGTAATGCGGCTGAATCAGCAGATAGCTCCACAGGGAGCTATTAGTGCAGACATGTGTCATTAACCCTTTCCCTGTTCAAAACTCCACCCCCACATCCCCCAGGCCCCGCCTCTTCCTTCAGTCAAACTTCTGTTCCGTGTTCATAGTGGGCCACCTTTCCTCATGTTTTATTGTTAAACAATTATACTTATCTCCTAAATTATGTGAGCAATTTAATTAAACAAATTCTCACAAATGATTATCTCAAGTTTAATGCTTAAGTCATGACACTGTGTGGACTTATTTTTTCTTTGGCTATTTTAGCATCAAGCCTTTTATTGCTAATTCTTTAAATGTACAAATATTACATGATAAAGATGTTTTTATGTGTTAATGTCCGCCACACATCAAATATTGAGTAACATTTGTAAATGTTGATTTTAAATCATTATAATGTTTGAGATTTGCAGAGCATCTAATACACTGAACATTGTCGGCAGCTAACACCTGCACCAGACGCACTGTGGAGCCACATTTCCAACCATGGTTTTGTCTGATGCCTCTAACAAGCTTCTATTTACTGGATCAACATGTGTGCAGTCTATACCAGTCTATACGCTCATTGTAAGCTTAAGGGTCCCCCGCTTTCTTTTCCGCACTCAGCAAAAAACTATACGTCATGTCTGCCACCTTCTCTCTGGTCACAAAGATGCCCATTATAGACAGACAGGCTTTAGTGACCTGAAAGTAGACTCCAGCTAATGAAGGGCCAGACTAAACTTCCTCAAATTAGTCTTCTACTTTTTCAAGCTTTAATGACTGTAAAACATTAGATTATGATGTAGAACACGGTGTAGAACATGACAGCACGGTGGCAGAGTGGGTAGCGCTCTTGCCTCACAGCAAGAAGGTCCCGGGTTCGATTCCCGGCCCGTGCAGCCTTTCTGTGTGGAGTTTGCATGTTCTCCCCGTGTCTGTGTAGGTTTCCTCCGGGTGCTCCGGTTTCCCCTACCACTAAAAACATGTACAATAGGCCAGGATGAATGTGAGTTTGTGAGTGCGAATGTGGGACAATGGATGGAAATTAGCCCAAGGCTACAATCCGGAGTGGCGTGTTCACATGCATTCTTCATGTGCACGCACTGTCCCAACCAAATAAACCAAAACAAAAACACAGTGATGTTAAAGACTAGGACTACTCCGTTTTATTGAGATGTCATTATATGACCACAATTTAATTGAAAATTTAATCAACATTACACAATATTCAGCAGTGCATTTTACCATTGATATAATCACGTTTCTTGGTTCTGGTTTTGAAAAGCTTGCAAGGTCCGTTTAGTAGCCAAAAGCCTGAGTGTGTTAAAGGCATTAGGTAAGAGTGGATCCAGCGCTACTCCTTGGGCAGATATCAAATGTCTCGCTTCATTACAGCGTGATGTATAAGTTCAAATGTATGAAGCTAGCCCTCACTTCTCCAGGCCTCCCTTTCTATCAAGAGAAGGGCAACACATGAGAATAACATAATTGTTACAGCAAACAGTTTTTGAAAACACTAAGAATAACATCATTATTGTGATAATTGTGTATTAATTGAGCATCCTGTCCATACAATATACTTTCCTCACTACTAATAATGTAGCATGTACATTTACATAACCGTAGTTGGATTAAGTACACCACAAAATAAACTTTACTAGGGCAGAATTGTGGCACAGTGGTTAGTGCTTTTGCTTTACAGCAAGAAGGTCCGGAGTTCAGTCCTCAGGCCGGGCCGGGCCTTTCTTTGTAGAGTTTGCATGTTCTCCCTGGTTTCCTCTGGGTGCTCTGTTTTCCTATACCAATGGTAAATACTACAGAACACCTGTGGCTAATTGTGTTTTTGTTTTGTTTTTGTCTCATCCAGTGGTCCTATGCTTTGGAAAAGCCCAACACTGGCAGTGTGTTTAGCCTGGCGTGGTCTGCAGATGGCACTCAACTGGCTGGTTCCTGCGGCAATGGACATGTCATCTTTGCTCATATAGTGGAGCAGCACTGGGAGTGGAAGAACTTTGTGATCACACTCACCAAAAGAAGAACCATGCAGGTAGTTGGATTAACTGCCATGTCTGTAACCTATTCTTGCTTCTTAGGCAAATAGCAAAAAGGAATGTCAACCCCTTTACATTAAATGTATTAATAAAATCATCAAATTCAGTTAAGCATTTTGCATATTCACTCAACATTGATAACATTTTATCTTATTATCTAAATCCATACCTTTTTCAGAGTCTCCCTGTTCTCCTTTTCCTCCTCACAGTCTGCTAAAAAGTGCACATCTGCCAATAATTTGTGAATCAGCCAGCTACATTTACCACCTTGTGGTCAAAGGTTTTTATTCCTGGATGTGTTGCATGTAAATTTAGCTTCTGGAGAGGCAGACGAGGAAGATGTGTAAAGCTGTATAAATAACCCCACCTTTCACCTGGTGCTGGAAAAGACTCTTTCATAGAGTGTTAAAGGGAGAGCTCTACAAGGGTATTCATCGAGGCAGGTATAAGGGAGTATACATAGATCAGGAGACGCATACTTTACATAACATAAACATCAAATATAAACTACTTTCTCCATTTGCTATTCTATTCTTCTTTACTTGTGTTGTATCTGCAAGTTTAAAACGTGAAGCCATTGTTCTATTGTGCTTTTGTAGGTGCTAAATGTGGTGAATGAGGCAGTGGATGTGTTGGAGTTCAGGGATCGGGTCATTAAAGCTTCGCTGGCATTTGGACATCTTGTTGTTGCCACCTCATTACAGTGCTATGTTTACAAGTAATAAGTCAACTTTCCTTTTCTTTGTATATAATTGACACTTTCACAACAAAAAAAAAAAAATTCTTTTCTTTTTTGACAGTTCAAAAAACTGGAATACTCCCCTTATCCTTGAACTGAAAGAGGGAACTGTCAGTCTCATTGTTCAAGCAGAAAAGTAAGTTGTCATTAAATCTTCATTTGATTAGTTGCTTTTGTGTCTTTGGCCAAAGTTCTCTATTCGTAATGCCAACACAAC
This sequence comes from Lesueurigobius sanzi, assembly GCA_900303255.1. Classification (NCBI taxonomy): domain Eukaryota; kingdom Metazoa; phylum Chordata; class Actinopteri; order Gobiiformes; family Gobiidae; genus Lesueurigobius; species Lesueurigobius sanzi. The sequence continues at coordinate 36,266 of OMNZ01016105.1, forward strand.
ATACAGTTGTGCTCAAAAGGAACAGTATGTAAACTTATGCCTTTCATAGAATATGAATGATAACACAAAAACCTTTATTTGTGTGAAGCCATTTATTGTCAAAAAAACTGTTTGTTTACGGTTTTCATCTAGAAGCTAGACAAATGTCCCTGATCAAAAGTTTACATATTGTGCATCTTGAAACAAACATCATTTGTTTTAGAGAGTTCAATTTTGTCAGAGAGTCCTGTATTTCAGCTGAAGTGAGTTTTTACAATTTCCCTGGCAGTTGTTGAAGGTCATGTAAACGTTAGATCAGGGACATTTGAGTAGTTTCTGTTTCATTATGATTTCAAAAGAGTAAACTCAGTTCTTTGACAATAAATGGCTTCGCACAACCACTAACCATGAGCGGGGGAAAAAAGATATTTGTGTTATCATTCATATTATGAAAAATGTCCCAGAGATTAAAAGGGGATGTAAACTTTTGAGCCTAACTGTACACATGGCTCCCTGTTAACATTATTACTTTATTAACCTATTTAATTTATCATCAATGTTGTACCCAGCAATTTCTAACTTTTTAGCTTTTTCAGTTTAAGAGTCATTAAATTGTGCAAAAATGTATAGTTTGGAGCTTCCTATTTTTAATTTCTTCGTTTGGGGCCACATGTCCCTTCATCAGACATGAAAAAGTGTTCGAGGCACACCTGTATGTATCAGTGCTAAGTGGTCACATGACCAATCCGATGAGCCACACCTCTACACATAGGGCAAAAAATGGTGCCACAGAATTAACCAGTTAACATTTACAATATTTACAAAAACACATTGGGACTGCAATATTCCCACCCACACCACAGAATTGGGAGTAGCATAAAAAACATACTCTGAAGCAATGATGTTAACATTTGTCACACGTTTTAAAGATCAAAGTAGAACGTTTTTTCCATAATAAACCAATGGAGGTTTTAAAAGGTAAAATACTCATATAAAAGCATTCTGAACCTACAGTGACTTAGATGTATTTACCAGCAGTGACCCAGCAGCTAACGAAGCTGTTCCACAGCTACTTTCTACACTTTTTATAATGTTTCTTGCCAATGTTAGACTATGAATAACGTTTGCTAGTAGCTGTTAACATGGTAGGATTTCCATGGCAACGGTGGCTATTCCCGAACTCTATAGAATACGCAGTAAATGAATACATTCATTATTTTCTTTGACTCTTTATCTTCAATTTTGCATTAATTTGCCAAATGTTTACTATAAATGTCATTGTTTCCCAAACCCAGACATTTTCTGCTTGTGGATGGAGCAGGCCTGTACATATTCTCGTATGAGGGACGGCCCATATCTTCTCCAAAATTTCCTGGGATGAGAGCTGATATTCTCAACGCTCAAGGCATCTCTCTTAGCAATGACACGATTGCTCTCCGGGACAAAAGTGATGAGAAAGGTAAGGAGAGGCTACACTCTTTGTAGCTAATAATGCTTTCCATGTTTTATTGAACCTACTATATAGCTCTAGTGGTCCTTACTCTTGTTGTTTTGGTGTCCCTGTGTTAATGCTCTCACTGTAAGACAAATTCCCCACAGGAACAATACAATTTCATTCATTCAAGTTTGTGCCCTGACTGTGTTTTTGCTGACCCATTAGTTATATTTCTCTTCGATGCCCTGACGGGGAAAGCCTTTGGTGACGGCAAACCATTGACTCACAAGGTATGTATTTTACAGTAACCCATGTATTATGCAAGGGCTGCACATTTTCAGATAAAATATCGAATTGCTATATTTCTGAGTATTGCGATTACATGAGGTTTATGTTTATCACGGTCTGAACTACAGGGTTGGCAGTTTGTAAGTTTTACACATAGCAAGACCTCACGGATACAGGAAGGATGTTTTGGTGTGCGCATAACATTAAAAAATTGCGACCGATTCTCCCACCTTTGCACAATCTTTCAGTTCTCAAAAGTTAAATCACCCTCCGTCCTCAACTAATGTATTTTCCACATACATCTCCAGTTATGCCCTTTGGTAAGTTGTTTTTTTTTTGTTTATGTCTTTTTGTCAAGATGGAGGTGGTGGACATTGCGCTGGACCAGTGCGGTACGCTAAAGGAACGTAAAATTGCTTTCATAGACAAGAATCGTGACCTCTACCTGACCTCTGTACAATATGCTGGAAAACAACCCAAGATTTGTAAAATTGGTAAGCAATAGACCACAAATGAGTGTATGGTCTTTTCAGTAAGTTCTAATAAAGTTCTCTATGAAGATGTCTGACCCATGAGTGTTATGTTCTTGCAGGTAGCATGGTTCACTGTATGGCCTGGAACGATTCTGCAAACATCTTGTGCGGTATTCAAGACAACCAGTTTACTGTGTGGTACTACCCAAGTGTGGTGTTTGTTGACAAAGAACTTCTTCCACATACTCTCTATGTAAAAGAAGGCAGGTAAATCAATAATTACAATGGGTAAATGAATAAAAAGTGATTTAGTAAGACTAGATGTTTTTTCTTTTTTCTTAAGTGAGTTTGCCCGGACACCACATATTTTAAGTTATGTCGGTACCAAGGTGACATTGCGCCAAGGGGATGGTTCCCTGGTGTACAGCACTGTGCCTCCTCATCCAGCCATTCTCCATGACTACTGCTCCTCTGCACGCTGGGAGGATGCGCTGCACCTGTGTCGATTTGCCAAAGTAAGTTAGTACTAATATTTTATTTACCTACCTTTAAAGCCTCACTACGGAACACTGCAGACCATATGTTGCTACGCCACAAGAGCAACTCATTCATGGTGTATGAATGAGAGTGTGAATGTGTGAGTGGGTGGTTCCTTACTTAAAGCAATATATAAATTGAGCTTTAAGTTGACCATTTATCACGCTCCTAGATATCGGCGGTTTCTCAATGTCGAGGCATCTTGCCTTGTCTTGGTGAAATGTGGGTGCGGTCAGGCATCCACATCATCACTCGCTGCCAAAGTGCTGTTCCAATGTTCATGTGCTCCACAGGCCTGTGTCCTCTCTTTGGTTCGCATGTGGCTGATTTTCCAAGGATACATCTGTGAGCCCTTCGTTGCCTTGCACCAGCCAAAATCACCCATAATGCATCATGGGTGTTAACAAACAAATATAAAGTATTTCAATATAATTTAGTTGAAGTTGTAATTAATATTTGGTAATTAATTATCTCACATATTAGTCTTTTTTTGTTGAGGAAAAAAAAACAAACATGATTTAGTTGTTAAACTCCGCTTTTATTTTGATGTAATCAAAATGAACATTTTAAATTTTGATTTGTTTATTAACCAACAAAAACAACTGTACATATCAGCCAAAGATTTAATCATCTTTAACTACTTTTTATTTAGTTTTAGTCCAATTTGACACAGCAAAACTACTTATTCCACTACTTTTACCTCTAGCCACAAAGTGTAATAAAAATAAAGTTTGCTCTCTCCTCATAGACACCCCTCCCCTGAATGAAAAGTGTTTTTTTTTTTTTTTTTTACTTTTACTTGTGATGCCACTTGTGATGCCACTTCGGTTCCATTAGCTGATCTTTTCAGACCAAGGCCTTGGATTTGGAGGAAGTGGCTTCGGTTCACTTCACTTCCAAGGCAAGGCAACTCGACATTGAGAAACACCCATCGACTAGTCAGTGGGTTATCAAAATAAAGCATTTGAAAGAGGACCTAATGTATTTAAACCTGAGACAGAAGTGATGATGTCCCTCTCCCATAGTTATGAGTCAGGTCGGACTGAGGCGAGCCCACTCACAGACAGTGAAGATGTATGCTTTGAGGTATTTTTCACTAAGTAAAAACACCTGTATATTTATATATATTTATATTTTGTGTAAAATGCTATACTGTATGACTTTAACCTCATCTTCTCCTGTTTACCCAGTCCTTAAAGGGGACTTTTTAAGTCAAGTAAAATGTGTCCTATTGTGTCCATACAAATTTTCGTCAGAAACAGGCAAACCTCCCAGCAGAGGGCAGCAGAGTGAACATGTTTCACTCAAATGTCTTGCAGTGACAGGTGTTTGGTTAAAATCATAACACACAACTAAATCTTTTAATGCTCTGTATAGCACACATCCTAGATTCAATTTTCAAGGAGGTGTAACATTCATTCTCAATTTGGTGTCACATTTGTCAAGTACCCACACCACAGTATGAGAAGCACTGAGAGGTTTATGAGACCAGCGCAGCCTTCGATCAGCCGAGTGACCACAGCCTGAGAACCCCCTGGACCTTGGTCACAAGCATGCACTGTATTGAATCAAATGTTTTTGTGATGAAAAGTATTGGCTAGTGCTACAGTATAAAGTAGCACTAGCCAATACTGAGTAGTTGTAGTTGTTTGATTCCTTTACCCCTTCCCCCTCTACTTCTGGTAAGCATTGGGTGGCAGTGTGGCTCTTCCCAGAAGTGCAGCGGCTAAAATGAGCATTCACTCATGCTCCACCTGATTATATTGGTGCCTGAAAAAGACTCCCCATCAATAGAAAGCATACAGGAGCATCATTTTTGCAAAAGTCACAACTCATTATGCAACTGTGAGATGTAGTTATACTTAGCTGATAGGAACATAATAATTTTGCATAATAGGAATTGTCTCTGAATGTTGATGGCATTTACCTAATATTCACCAAACATTATGGCCTGAAGCACTAAAGCAATAAATACATTTACTCTTCTATGCCTAAGAGCACTCTTATCTCCATGGTTTAACGTTCCATATTGGATAAAGTAAAGGAAAAGTACTTTATTAGTCATCATTATACAACAAGCGTTGGAACACCCCACATTAATCATTGCAATTTTTATTAATTCTGTGGCTAGCTCAGTGTCAGAAATGTTTACGCCTGTCTCCGCACTTTATCTCTACATTAAAGCAACAGATTATCTACATTACAGGTCAAATACATTTTATAACAGTGAAAAAAATAGATCCTTCTGAATCATTTCCTTTCTGTTCTGCAGGACCAGTCTTTGTGGGCTTGCCTTGCCGGGATGACAATGGCTAGTAAGGAGTTAATAACAGCAGAGACGGCGTATGCTGCAATCGGAGAGGTACGATCATCTCCAGAGTCTTTCATAAACCACATTTTACAGTCTATGCCAACAGATTACCAAAGTAACACCAAGGAAATCATTTAAATAAGTTCATAACAGACTGCTGGAGGGGTATAGTATTTCATTTGTTCTCCTTCTTGTTTCCATTCAGTTACCACGCGTGCAGTATATTAACTTCATAAAGGAGCAGCCGTCAAAGGAGTCCTCCCTGGCTCAAATGTTGCTCTTCAGTGGTCAGGTCCAGGAGGCTGAAGCGGTTCTGTTACAAGCCGGGCTCATTTACCAAGCCATACGGGTCAACATTGACCTGTTCAACTGGGAAAGGTACATGGCTTTGGCTGAGGGGTAATGAGTGAAGTATTTGGGCTATGACTGATTGCAATGTACGGTGCCTTTTCTGTTAAGAGCTCTGGAACTCGCAGTCAAACACAAGACCCACGTGGACACTGTGTTGGCCTTCAGACAGAGGTTTCTACACAACTTTGGCAGAAAAGAAGCTAACAAGAGATTCCTTCAGTATGCTGAAGGGGTAAGCCACTCAGTCTGTTTAAGTGGTTAATTTATTAAGCGGACAGTTCAAATCCTCTTTTACTCCATGTATCTTTGAATGTGTCCGTATAGTCATTATTTGTTGGCTACACATGGTCTTGATATTTTCACCTAATGATGAGATGTTTTTTGCAGGTTGATGTGGACTGGGAGAAAATCCAAGGGAAGATTGAGATGGAGTTATCTAAAGAGCGAGAGAAGGCGGCTAATGCGTCTGTCCGAGGCAGTGCGGCGTCACGACGTTAATGTTTGGGCAACAGAAGCATTAACTCTGCAAAGTGTAAATCTTGTTTTTTTTTAATGACTTACGTTTGGCATTGTGTCAAAATAAGAACCATCTCTGGGTGGACAATAGCGCAGCTGGACACAGAAGTTACTGACCTGCTATAACAGCGTTCATTATGTTGTGTTTGTAATGTGTTCGACACTTAGACTTGTGCGCTTTATTATATATAGTATATTCTGTATATGTATAGTTGTGAAAGAAGACTGATTGAGAGTATAAAGGAAAAGTATATAATTTTCCTCACCATTTTGGCCTTTTGTAAGATCATTTCAATGTGAAGCTCTGGTCCTTTTTATTTCATTATTAGTTGATAACAGTTTGGTTGGTTCCGGAAGTAAGGGATGCCGTCAGGCTGAAGAAGGAGTCCTACCTGGCCTTGTTGGCTTGTGGGACTCCTGAGGCAGCTGACAGGTACCGGGAGGCTAAGCGCACTGCAGCTTGTGTTGTCGCAGAGGCAAAAACTCGGGTCTGGGAGGAGTTCGGAGAGGCCATGGAGGAGGACTATCGGTCGGCCTCGAAGAAATTCTGGCAAACCGTCCGGCGCCTCAGAAGGGGGAAGCAGTGCTCCACTAACACTGTTTACAGTGCGGGTGGGGAGCTGCTGACCTCGACTGGGGATGTTGTCAGCGGTGGTGGAAGGAATACTTCGAGGACCTCCTCAATCCTGCCGTCACGTCTTCCGATGAGGAAGCAGAGACTGAGGACTCTGAAGCGGACTCGTTCATTACCCAGGCTGAGGTCACTGAGGTGGTTGGAAAGCTCCTTGGTGGCAAGGCTCCAGGGGTGGATGAGATCCGTCCCGAGTACCTTAAGTCTCTGGATGTTGTAGGACTGTCTTGGCTGACACGTCTCTGCAACATCGCGTGGCGGTCGGGGACAGTGCCTCTGGATTGGCAGACCGGGGTCGTGGTCCCCATATTTAAGAAAGAGGACCGGAGGGTGTGTTCCAAATACAGGGGGATCACGCTCCTCAGCCTCCCCGGGAAGGTCTATTCCAGGGTACTGGAGAGGAGAATCCGTCCGATAGTCGAACCTCGGATTCAGGAGGAGCAGTGTGGTTTTCGTCCCGGTCGCGGCACACTGGACCAGCTCTATACCCTCCATCAGGTCCTC
>OMNZ01016106.1:0-23137 GCA_900303255.1 Lesueurigobius sanzi
TAATTTACAGTTAGTTCTTTATAAAACCTTGTTGTTTAAAAAGCACTGTGCTCGCAACTAAAACAAATGTTAATTTAAATGTTTAGACAACCTCCTGCTTGCCTGGTGGACAAAACCCAGGGTGTGAGTGAAGCGCGAAAAGGAAAGCACTGGGCAAAGCAGCAGAGGCAACGTGCCAGTGCCACTGGGACATCTAAAAGAAATTGGGGAGTTTTAATAAAACTAAACCTATAAGAAAAGGGAGGAATGCCGCTTTATGTGCGTTAAAGCGCACGCTCCAGGGCTTGGATGGCCGTGGATAGGGCGCGTCGAGCAACAGGCTACCCAATATGAACCAGGAGCGCACAGCGCTGGGAGAGCTGCCAGCCATGCAGCGTCGACCAAAAGGCTGGTTAGTCACTTTTAAAAGACGCGGCCCGACACTAGAAGTGATAAGAGCGACTTTTTAGAAGAAAGAAAAAGAAAAGCTTAAAAAACATGTAACTGTAAAGAGTGAGAGTTTCAGTGTATTTAGTTGTCTTTTTTACTGATAATTGGGAGTTGTAGTCATTCACTTTCTAACTAATCAACAAAACCATCGAGGCAGGGGGTGATCGTAGAATAAATGAAAGGCCCAAGGGGTACGCAAGGCAAAAAAGGTTGGGAACCACTGGTTTAGGGGATTAATAGTCTGTCTATAATAATAATGAAGTCTGTCTATATATTGAAATTACAAAGCAAATTCTATGGCAGATTACAATATGTTAATAAATGAATGATCTTGTTCAATTCAAGAAAAAATACCTAGTTTAAATTGATGTAGCTCGGCACACTAAGTCATATACAGTATAAAATCTCATCAAAGGAAAGTAATAGCCTTGTCAAGGCCAAAGCTCTTACCCACTAACAAAAATGCACTACTCACCTCAATCTGCAATATCCTATAACTTAAAAACTAGCAGTTGTGTTTACTTATATTGTCAATTGAAAGGCTATTTACCTGCACTGCCATGAGCTGCAACTCAACTTCCCTTTGATAACTTGACAATACTTGTGTATGGACATTAATCTATCAGTTCTGGTAATAATTTGCACTCTTTCTTCCCTCCAGACCATCTCAGCTCTTACACAGAAGCCATTAGCAATAAAAATCTGTTTTTGTCTACCATCACCTTAGTAACAAGCTCTATTAAGTCACTTTGGATGCTGGGGCATAAATAGTGGCGACTGCATACAAAAGAGATGGGGGGAGTGTTTGTCAGCTCGGCCATGGACTGGCACACAAAGTGTCCACAGCGGCACAATGGCACAGGAGATGCGTGTTATTTGGGCTAAAAGTTGAGAGTAAATGTCCTCTTGGCCGGGTTATAAAACTGTTTGTTGACTGTTGTGTTTGTCCACTCCCTGTCTCCTTCCAGCTTGGATAAGATTCTAGCCGCCATGACTATTGCTGCGGAGAGGAACAATAAAGAGAGATTTGCCTCAATTGTGGAAGGACTCGAAAATCATGAGGCTCAACAGCTCCAGGTAAGAAATTACAGTCCCAATGAATGCACAGTTGCAATGCTGTGTAATTTACCAAGTCTGCACCTCATACTCCTCTCTTCAGTTCATTTCCTCTCAAAAGGTATTTGTCCCTGACCAGCCTTTACCGCATTTGCTCATGCCAGTTTTAGTACAGCTGTAGTATAGATTCTCAATGTGACCACAAATAATATCGTAAAACAGTCAGACCTCAAATGCCTTTTGTTTTCTCCTGGTTTTCCTTAAGAAGTGATCAATTTTAACAACATACAACACTGGAGACAAGATTCAGGAATCAATATTTCCCCAAATTATTCATACTGTATATTGAGGGAGGTGTGAGATGCAGATATTGTGCTCGACTTCCGTTTGGTGCAGCAATTTACAGAGAAGCCAAAAGACAGCTCTGCCGCAAACAATATAAACTTCCTATTCATTTTGAAATATCAATATGGTTCAAGTGATTTAAAATAAGAACAGGTGTCATATGGCTGATACATTGCATACATCAGATTATTTTCTGAAGTTTTTGTATTTTGGTGGATTCAGGGAAGTTTTAGTAACTGGAACCATTGTTAGATACTACTGTATTTTACGCCATCTACTCATTTTTTCGCACAAATGTTCGCACTATAAATCAAAGTCGGACTGTTTTTCAGCCACAATGGATGGAAGCCTGCCACAATCCTCCAGCACTTACCCAGAATGTAGTAATTTCATAAAGCCACAGTTTGATTCCAAGGAAAAATTAGTATTGGCATCATGCAGTCCATTGTCGTGCACACTCCGCTGTCTGTGGCTTTGTTTTCTCTTTCCTTTTCTCCTACTCTTTGCTTCCTCTTCCCTGCCCCACAATGCCTCTTCCGCCGGGTGGGTTTGCGATTACCGTCTTCTTTGAGACGCACCCACAGTTTTTTATCTCTGCCATTTTAATCAGAAAACACCTGCTTCATTGAGCTCTACTGAACTTCCTCTTCCTATTTCGAAGACGCGCGCAGCGACAATAAGCAAGACCGCGATATTGACGTCCCCCAAGTTTTCTGTCCTTCTTTCTGTAACTGTGTGCTCCACTCTTTCTTTACTTCTTTTAAACTCCTTTGGCTTTTTTTCTGTGCTGCTGTCAAGTTTAGTCCCAGAAGACTCGGTGTGAAAGGCCAGCTTAAGCACTGTACCTTCCCTTTTTTAACAAGATTCTTCTCAAGTGGAGAAAAACTAGACTTTGGCCCCAAAACACCACTTAAACATGTTTTTGTGAAGGGAATTACTCTAGGAATTGCTTTTTTAACTACTGGCAAAGTAAGTTGTGAGAGAACGCGATGAGGCGAGTGGCAAACCAAGGAATATTCTTTTATTGGGATCCACTTGTTTATCCTTTAGATTTTGCAAAGTGCTGCTAATTGCAAACTAAATGAAAACGCTTTGCTGATGGGGTAAATTAATTGACTTTTCATCCAAAACCTGCGATGAGTTGTAAAAGCCGCACAGACACAATGTGATTTAAATACCATACTATGGGCGATGCGACATAAGTCTGTCCCTGCAGTGTTGTTTTTAATTATAGCATTTAGGCAATGGCACCAAGGAAAGCTCTAAATTATGTCTTGCAATAAACAATGCCCTGTTGCGAGCACTCCCACACTAAGGTGCGTTTGAAGTAGACATCAATCTGAACTATATGCAGAAGAACAAATAGAATTTTAGATGAGCACCAGTGTATTCAGCCCCCCTATAAATATGAAGACATAGGGGGTTTCCTTTGTGTTGCTACTCTATTTAAATAAGGCTCCTCTGGGTACTGTAAAATGTTACAGGTATTTTTTGTTTAATTTCTGACTTTTCTAACATGGGAACGTACTGGTTGCAAATTGTAGCAGGACGTGTTCACTGCTGGAAGGCTCCCCAAGAGAATATGTCCTACTTCTGAATGGGAGGCTTGCTAACACACTTGCACTGCTCTTATAACACCATGAAGTCTTATGATGCTTCTCTATCTACATTGCCTGAATATTAATTTGCAAAAATGATTGTTATTGTTGCAATGTATGGACTGTCCTGCAATGCCTTACTGTGGGTTCTCTTTAGGTTCATAGTATTGAGCAGGCCAAAGCCATTTCTTGGTCTTTTCTAGATTTTGAATTAAAGAGTGGCCACAGTAAGACATAAGATCTCTTGAATATTGATATGATATATTTCACATCACAATATGCTGGACAACAAGCACAAAAGGGAAGGCAGTACAAAGCTCACTGCAGCTGCAGTGTTGAGGCTCTTATTAATAACACATACAGTCCAATAGCAGAGGGTCAAGGTTTGCACATGGTCCATGGGAATCCCTCAGCCTGCTATTGATTGTCTGTCAAAAGAAAAGTATCTTATCCATGCTGTGCGCCCAGAAACACCTTACACCTCATTATAATTCATCAGCGATTTCCTCTACCCCTGAACGTACACATACACGAGGATTCAGACATGTAAGCTGTTGTCTTACCTGGGAATCCATCTTAATGCACTATAAGCATTTTCTGTAGTCTTTCTAATCAATTCTAATTGTTTTTAGTCTGTCTCATGTTCAATCAACAGCAAGCTGATTGAAGAAATATGTTTGGCACAAAACTATGATGAAATCTATCTGTCTACACTGATTGCGAGCTCCCATTCTCGTGATGCCTCTGAATCTTTCTCTGTCTGTTCACACCACAGGTCGCTTGTATGCAGCTGATAAATGCTCTGGTCACATCCCCCGATGACCTTGACTTCCGGATACATTTACGGAATGAGTTTCTCAGATGTGGCCTCAAGAAGATCCTGCCGGTGAGTGTGACAACAAGCTTGTCCTAATAACGACGCATTTTGTACTCAAAATCCTGATGTCTCATGTCCGCAATAGCTGGAAGATATCTCTCCAAGGTACTATTCTAAAAATCTTCATATCATTACATGTTCTTTGTGTTTGGTCAACCTAGGCTGTAGCAATTCCAAGCATTGCATGTTTTACCATTTTGACTTTAAATTCAAGAGTGACTGTGGTGTTTGTAGACTCCTCCCAAAGAGTGTTTCTTGGCTACAGTTTCGCCATATAGACACCTTAATACAGACCTCCACTACATGCTATACTTGTTGTGTCTTTGATTCTCCTCAAACATTAACAATACCACTTGTCAAACATGAAGCTTTGTTTTTATCACTGCGCCACACAGGTTCATTAGCGCTCTCCAACTCATCACTCAGCCTCTTATTTGTAGTGAGAGGAGTGAACGTGTCACCAGGCCAGTTCTTAAAAAGCCCTCACAGCTGCTCCTGTTGATTACTACTGTCATTCATTTAATTAGCAGTAATTCGACCCCTCGCAATATACAGTAGGTGTGTCATTTATAAATGTTCAAAGACACAATCTTTCAATCCAGCTTCTTTATAACTAAATGTTTTTCATTCCATTTCATTGTGCAGTATAGCCAAAGATAAACTGAATTTAAGCAGATCTATTTGGCTCGCTCTTCATGTAGTGGCTGCCTTGACTTGGTGTTGTGTCCCTCCCTGAGCTGGAGTTGCTCAAGACAGATGGTGCAACCAGAAAACGGTGGTGGGTGATTGATACCTGCAGAAATTGGGTTACATTTGGTCTCCATCTGTAAAGTGCACCGCTGGTGATTCATCGAGCGGTGGTAAAGAGCACCGCCGGAGCCCCTTGTGGCTGAACAGGTGCGCAGAAAGTGGTACTGTCTGGAACGCCTACGGAGAGGGTTCACAATGTCGCATGTCCCAATTTTCAGAACAGCTGTATAAGGGACGAGGTAATATTCTGCCCCCACACTTGACTCATGTGGAAAAGAGTTCAGTTTGTCAAGACACATTGTTACTAAATATACTATTCTCCATAATTATTATAGTTGAATACAGCTTCAGCCGCACACATTTTATCAGGCTTGGATTTAAAAAATATATATATATTGAAAATCTCACGCTATGGCATATCAGCACAGAATTGTTAAATATGTTTTGTCATATAGTATTGGTTGACCTCCAATGTATCTAAAACTCACAGTCATTGGGCCTCTTTTCATGCGCTTAATTTGGTAAAAAATTGGCACACAGAATCTTGACCTTGTGAAATCTAATACCGTATAACCCTATTCTATCCTAAAACACTGTGGAAATTGTCTATTTGCTGACCACAGGAGCTAAAAGAGACAGAGGAACTGGACATTCAGCTGAAGGTGTTCAATGAAAACAAGGAGGAGGACTCTATCGAACTCTCTCACCGGCTCGATGACATCCGCGCCGAGATGGAATATCCTTTTGTCCTCCCCGGGAGTGAATAAACAGATGAATAGGCCTGCGGCACTAGCATTGAGCTATGGATGAGTGTATATTGTGAGTTTGGCCAAGGCTTTGCAGAGTAAAGCTCCTCATCACTTGGTTCATTAGTGGAGGATTTGAAGTCTCCGAGCGCATTATCGAATCTCATCTCTGACCAGGGCTATGTATGTAGTAAGTAAATAGCCAGTCATCTCCACTCCTACTCTTCTTATATGCCTTTTCAACCTGAAGTAGCACTGTTGTAAAACTGAACATTGAGAGAATTGAAAGTGCATTTGGAAGCACTTAATTATAAAGCACATTAATGACATGAACTAAAAGTGTAGTGATTTATGGTAATTGCTCATCGAAACAGGTAAAATGATTAATTATAACCCCAACCCATTATGAAGATTTTAAACTACCAGGGAACTTGATTTGCACAGAAACAGGGCATGACAATCGTAGGCAAAGATTCTTCAGTCTTCATCTGTACTCTGTATTTGGAGTGTAGGACGTTTCTCTCTTTGTCCAAAAGGCTTCGTCAGCAAATTAGGGACTTTGCACGATCTTGGGTCTCTTAAGGGGAAACCAGTAGGAGGAGTTGACCACTAAGTCCTTAGAACTAAGAGAGGTGGGACGTCCTACACTACATAGTACAGAAGAAGACTGAATAATCTTTGCCTACGATGGACAACTCCTGTACAACTGAGAACCTACACAGAGGGCATGACAATATTTCCACACTATTACCATGCTCATACTGTGCTGTAAAGTAAAGTTCCAGCTTTATTTAATAATTAGCACTTTGAGAAACTTGTGACACAGATTTGTAAAGCGCAAATGTAAGCCATTATTATTATTATTATTAATAAGTACTACCTTTAGAAATGGGACATGCACTAGTAGTAAATAATATAGTCCTGGGTGCGATCCACAGTCCCAACGAGCCTTTCTGTGTGGAGTTTGCATGTTCTCCCCGTGTCTGCGTATGTTTCCTCTGGGTGCTCCGGTATCCCCTACCACTAAAAACATGTACAATAGGTGTGGATGAATGAGAGTGTTTGTGAGTGCGAATGTGGGACAATGGGTGGACATTCGCCCATGGTGACAAGCCGGAGTGGTGTGTTTACATGCATGGTTCTCATGTGTGTTCATTAACATGCACTGTCCCAACGAAAAAAGCAAATACACAGTGCATTTTGCCCAGATGCACTTCCTTGTATTCGAGACCAGCACAATTAGGACAACTTTCTCTTTTTGACTCTAGTTGAACACATTTTGAGTGCAAAATGCATAAGGAGTCAATAGCTAATTCTCCATTATCTATAACCTTTTTAGCACTGCTGCAGAAGTTCTTTGCTTCTAGCACTTATCCTGAACAGTAGCCTATTATATGGATTTATGTGCAGTCATTTATGTTATATAGCTTCCTCTAATTAACCATTATGACTCATTGTGTTACTATTCCTTCAGACAGGTTGAGTTCTCTCCTCCAGCCCCTCGTCCATTCAGCTCCAAATATGCTGGGTCGCAGTTAATAAGGTTCAACGTAATTGAGTCCAAAGTTGGGGGGGAACTTTCTGAAACATCCCAGAGTTGGAGCGTTTAATAATTCACAATTCTTCTCCGAGGCTATGTGCGATCGGCTGACACTAGGAGCAGTCGTACCAGAAGCTGACATTGTTATGCAGATGTTCATTCCCCACAACCTTTTTCTTTTTTCCCCCCTTGTCACACATCCCACAGTTCGTGAGCAAAAGTGGTGCAGTGAGTGACAGTTTGTGTTGACTCATGTAGGTAAGGAAGAGGAGGTTATGGGTGCGCTCGTATGTGGGAGTGAAGAGGCGGTAGTGGTGAAGCAGAGAAGAGGAGGGGGAAAAAAAAACTCGACCTGGATTAATGATGTGCTTGAGCAGGTCCACAAATGAGACGGACCGATGTTGGTTTCCAAGGACAAAGCTGTATTGATTGAAGTGTTCTGAACATGATTTGAATGTCCATGTGACCCCTTTGTCTTTTTGCAGTTTTGGGAGCATACATTACATTCATATAATTTTTAAATATAGATAATTTATATATACATCTTTAGTAAAATTATATATATTATGTGTCCTTTAGACACATAATATTTCAGCTGGCCAGGGAACGCCTTGGGATCTCCCAGGAAGAGCTGGATGAGGTGTGCGTGGATCAGGAAGTCTGGGCATCTCTGCTCGGACTGTTGCCTCCACGACCCGACCCCGGGTAAAGTGGAAGAAAATGGATGGATGGATGGTGTCTAAAGGATATTTACTTCCAGAATTCACACATTCATTTTCTTCTTTTTGAATAAAAAAAAAATCCAATATCATTTAAAAACTTTTTAAAGTTTTTCGAAATCTAATTCATGTATGATTCATGAGGTAATCCTTTTTAAATTAAACAACAACTGAGTGCTTTCTACTTTTATTCCTCTTGTGTAAAGACCAAACTCATCTCCAAACAATGAGCTGTTACTGCCACATTGTAGACCTGTCGGTTAAAAAGACATTATTAGCCATTATATTTGATTAAAACTTGGACGGCCCAGCCCTAATGTGAAAATGATCATGGTGCTGGTAACCGTGATTGGTCAGTGCAAAAAAAAAGCAAAAGTTTATGTACCTATTCGTGACTCTAGGTGGTTGGAGTTAGTATTCTTATTACAACTGAGATATTGCTTTTGCAGAGGACCTATAAAAAATTGTCTCTCAGATCCGACAACAGAACTAATATTGTTTTATTGGTCTCATTCCAAACAAACGTAATCAAATCTAGGCTATAACTTTTTTGAGTTATTTTACTAACAGACATATAAACCAACCAGCAACCAAGACTGAGGAGAGCATATTTTTCCCGGTTGCTCCTTTTTATTGCCATATAGTGTTGTGTGGCAATATTTTTCAAAATGCTCTTGGGGAAAATGTCTGTTTCTAAACCAACTCTATAGCCTTAAACAGTGTGTGGATCTTCTGTGCCACCAAGTTACCTGTGCATTGCATTGTGAGTTGTTTCCCGGCAAGTTCATGAATATTAACCTGGAGTTGCGCTTCTCCTCTGTGTCCAGTCTAGGCCCATGTGCTGGGGAGGCGACTCCGGGCCACTAATACATATTAATGGAGCGTGGAATGGTGATTGATTGAGCCCACCGCTGACTGGCCTACATCATACTCCACTGCTACTCATGTTTATTCATTATTTGGAGAAAGAGAGAGTGGGAGAGCGAGGGAGATCGGATAGGGAGGGGATGTCATCGTTCGGATTGGCAATCCACATTAGGTCCATGTCTGCAGCTTAGTGATAGATGAAGCTAGTTGGACACTATCCCAGGCTGAGCGCCTTCTCATGTCCCCTCAAATGCGTCTGTGGTGAGGCTATAATTGAATCTCGTAGGATTGGTTATTCTCCCAGGCTTCATACCCGGCAAATACAGGAGAGGGAAATGATACGTTAGAGAAAGCATGTATTCCCCAGCCCTCGCTCGGCTCTCGAAATTTGATATGGGATAGGAGTTTAATTACAGACATTGTTGGAATTAATAGGAAAAGTGTCAAACAGTATTTAAAGGAATTGATCGGGTCAAATTGCAGCAGCTGCAGATTGTTTCGAGTGGACAAGGAGCAGAGGAAAGGGAGTTAGGTGGAGGATTCTTTTATCCAGGAAATTAAATGAGTTGCTATATGACTTATTGATGCCCTCCCCCCAAAGCCTCCATTCATTCCTGGTTTATGAAAAAACACAAATTGCGTTAGGAGACAATTGAAAATCAATGCAGTGTATGACCATGTCATTATATGAAACATCTGAATTATATGAGTAAAATGGTGTAGATTAACAGCGTTTTTGTATATTTTCTTTTTCTTCCATTTGGGGTCAAAGATGAAGAATAGCCTTTGGCTGCCTTTGACATATTGGAGAAATGTTAACCATTGCCTGGGAAATTCATGAATGAATAAATATCCATCCATTTTCTTCCGCTTTATCCTGGGCTGATTCACAGAGGCAGCAGAGATGCCCAGACTGCCCAAACCATGTACACTTCCTCCAGCTCTTCGTTCCCATGCGTAGTCCTTCCAGCGTGCCCTAGTTCTTCCCAGGGATCTCGTCCATGTAGCCCGGAACACCTCTTCCAGGGAGGCATCCGAATGAGATGCTTAAGCAGGCGCCTCTCGTTGTGAAGGAGTAGCGACTCTACTCCAAGCTCCTCCCGGGTGACTGAGCTCCTCACCCTGTCTCTAAAGGTGTGCCCAGTGACCCTACGGCGGAAAGTAATTTTGACCACTTGTATCCGCGATCTGGTCCTTTCAGTGCGGACCCAAATCTCATGACCATGGGTGAGAGGAGGAACGTAGATCGACTGGTAAATCGAGAGCTTTGTCTTTTGGCTCCTTTTTCAGCACAACAGTCCGATACAACGGCCGCTGTATCTGTGGATGCTGCATCCGTCTGTAAATCTCACGCTCCAGCCGTTCCTCACTCGTGAGCAAGACTCCGAGACACTACTCTCTCCAACTCCTCTTGAGGCAAGGACTCTCCACCGACATGGAGAGGGCAAGCCACCTTTTTCCGGTCGAGAATCATGACCTCGGATTTGGACTTGCTAATTTTCATCAATAGATAATTCAAATGAAACATGGAGAAATACCCCTTTTAACATGACAAAAAAGAAAATAAATCTATTCATGCTCTCAAGCCTTTTGAATGCTTACTAACACTATAATTTCAATATCAAGCATCCTTGATATTGACCCTTGTTTAAGCATACCATAGTTGTTGGACGGTTAAAAATAACTGCAAAATGTCAGGAGTGGTTTATGTCTAAAGCATGGAAGAATGACGAGTGAAGGAGTACTAATATTTTTTTTATTCTGTTTTAGCTGTCAACACCATCTCCTTCCTCTTGGGGAAACTAAGACACATAATCAATACCTTTTGCAAATTTAATAATGTGAATCTTCACTCCTGCGCACAGGTCATTTTCAATTATAGAAGGGAAGTCGGGTAATATTTCTTATACACTGCTTTTTTATACTCGTCTTAAATCTTCAAACTACTGAGCTACTCGTGTAATTAATTTCCTGTATCTTGGAAAAGGCGCAGACTGACAGGTAAACCGCGGGGACTGTTCTTTATTGCCAATACACCTCCTCTTGTGAGGTGTTTACTGTGTAGTACGTTCCCCTGGAGAAAACCGATGAGACAAGTCACATCGCTTGTTTGCTTTGTACGCTGATGGCTGTCAGAGAAGGATAGGTTAGGAACCGGGGAAATGAGCTAGTTTCAAAGCACTGACTAATAACGATACAAATGTCTTAATGTGAGGATTATATTAAAAGCTGTAATTGTTGTTGTGCTGTCATGATGTTTTCCTTAACTGTGCTTCCTCACTGATATGGATGAAGTGTATCATCTCCTTTCCAATATGGTGAAAGACACAGGCTCAGAAACATATTTCCTATCGATTCTTCAGCATCTACTGCTCATCAGGAATGACTATTACATACGGTAAGTTTCTGTCAGGACTCTTTCCAAATCATACCACCATATTTACAGTTGTGCTTATAAGTTTACATACCCAAGCAGTATTCTTTGCATTTTTTCTTTTGCCTTTTTTCAGAGAATATGAATAACACAAAAACTTATTTTTCACTCATGGTTAGTGGTTGTGTGAAGCCATGTCTTGTCAAAAATGTGTTAACTCCAAATTTCCAAATTATACAGAAAACCTGAAAAAAAAAAAAAAAAAAACTACCCAAATGACCCTAATCAAAAGTTATCTTGGTCTAAGATCTAAGGCCTAAGTTTCTGGGCTCCTGACAGACCATTGCATCTTTCATCCAGTGCTGCACTGACGTTTCTGGTTTTTGAGTCATGGGGAAAGCAAAGGAATTGTCAAAGGATCTGCAAGAAAAGGTAACTGCACTGTATAAAACAGAAAAGGAATATAAAAAGGTACTGGTCAGTCAAAATTCTGCTGAAACCAAACCATGCTCAGATAGACCAATAACATTTTCAGCGGCTTTTCCATCAGAGAAGATGAATAGCCTCATTGACAACTACCACAAAAGACTCTAAGCTGTCATTGATGTCGTAGGGGCAATACACGGTATTAAGAACTTTGGTCTGTAAACTGTTGATCAGGGTCATTTTGGTAGTTTCTGTTGTCATTATTATTTAAAAAGAGTAAACACAGGTTTTTGACAATTAATACTGTAGCTTCACACAACCACCTGTCGACCTATCCATTGTTGGCTACTGTGGTGCCCAAAACATTTAAGAAAAGAAAATTTAAGGAAATTTAAACTTAGCCAAAATTAACTTCATTCACAAATGTATTCATATACTATGTATGTGGGCAGTTATCTATTTACTTTTAAAGTATCTAGATCCACTTGCATGTAATGTCCTCCACTGTGCAGGCCTTCTGTATATAATGAATAATTGCTGGGATGATGGGCTGGCCTTTTTACTCTGCCTTTGAAGAGCAAATCTGTCAGTCACTGGGCAGAAATGCCGCCACTCCTGTGAATGGAGTGACACTGATGAATCCACTGCTGTGTCAGACCTTTTGCAGAAATAAGACATAAAGAAGAAAGTTGGAAGACGGAGGGAGGATGAGAGCAGGAAGATGAATTTACCATAGACAAGTTGCTGTACCCTTGGAGTTATGAATAATGTAATCCTCATCTATTTGGGGGGAAGTGAGAAATAGAATTCACATTAACCAGCTAGTACATGCACATCCACCCTCGCTCCTCTGTCCGCGTACCCCGATGTACGCCAGCAATATGAGGGATCAGGCCTCATAAAAAATGGGCTTTTTAAAAGATACGTTTTTCTTTGCCACCATCACAATTGCTCAGAGAAGGCAGCACATGTGCACACCCAAACATTAACCCAAGAAATGCTGTCTAAGTGAAGCTCTTTATTTCCCATACATCACCACTGTGTGCCCTGTGGGGATGAAAGATGCTGTTCTGCAGTACGTAAACTGCATGCAGCTCATCCTAATGTATACCATCTATCTTTTTAGGCTTGGCACACATTGTTTGGAAAGTATTCAAGCATGTAGCCTTCAGCTTGTGTAATGCTAAAGGGTTAAATTAGAATTCATCAGCTCATCATTTTAAGATAAGATAAGATAGTTCTGTATTGATCTCTCGATGGAGAAATTCACTTGTTACAACAACTCTTAAGATAGGATCACACAGGGGGGTGCAAAAAGTCAGGAAAAACGTGCAATCAAGAAGAAACTAAGTTTGCAAAAACAGGTAATAACTGTACTAAATTAAAAATTAAATTAAATGAAAATAAAATAAATGTCTATAGACATCTCTATATTTGCCTAATATTGTTCAGTGCTTAGCTTCTGCACCGCCATGATGCTAATGGGTGAAAAAGGTCTGAAACAACTAATCGGTTAATCATCAACTAATCGATTATTGAAATTGTTGTCAACTATTTTACTAATCGATTAATCTCTGGGATAGACTCATTACATAAACATTTTGTATTTTTTGTGAAAAAACTATGTTGTCTCTAAAGACATGTTTTTTTGCTAATATTTTAGGTCTGATTGTTCCAAATATGAGATCAATCTTGGACCATAATCTAATCAGAGCAGAAAGAGGACTCTCTCGCTCTCTCACTTTCACAATCCCAGACTGAATTTTAGAGGTTCTTGACTTTCAAATGAGGAATGATGTGGAACTTGTACAAAGAGCATCCTACAGACTTTACCTTTAACCTTACCTTTACTTTATCAAGACGTCCTCAAACGGCATCACTTCAGCTTCATGTGGCAAAAATTTAAAAAAGTTACACTTTCCATGCACCTTTAGCCACCAACCAATTAATTGTATAAATAATCGGCCGATTAATTTATTACCTAAATAATCATTAGTGACAGCCCTAATTAATGTACATGGAATTGTAACAAAGCATAAAACATACAGACCTGTAGCTTCATACAGTCTTAATTCATTATTCATGCATGTATTATAAATGCTCTATCAATTTTCACAACCCAGTGTCGACATTTATAGCTAGTTGCTCAGGTAATAACTAGCCTCTCTACAGATTTATGTTTGGCAATTGTTTACCATATCCTATTAAAGTTATTAAAATCAAATGTTTTTATTTTACTTTTGCGCATGTAGATTAGCCAACCCAATATTTCAAAACATATGTCCTTCATATCGGCTTTTCCTCTGTATCGCACATATGGTATGTGGTGGTTTTTGTGACAGCAACGTTTAATCCATGGCGCTGTTTTGTCATTGCTTAGCTGCTATAGGATGGCGTTGGCAGTTCTTCTCTGAGAAATGGTGTTTCAAAAGGTAGCACCTGAATAGGCAGGTTTAAGGAGTAGTATGTCATTTTGTATACGTGGAGGCTTGACAGCTTATTCAGTGATCAAAGGACACCGAAGGTGTGCGCGCCAAGCTCATTCCACCTTAATAACCTGAGATTTATTTTAGGATTTTGATAACCTTAAATAATCACCTTATGTCAAACAAACAACAAATAATGCTGTTTGCACAATGTTACAAACAAAGCTGATTTAGTGCCTTGTGTCATTTCTTCAACACAATATTTGCTCTGGTTCTCCCCCTCCAGGGCTTGGTTTATTTTTGATAATTAATCTCTCTCTGCAAGCCTAATGAATGGGAGCACATCAAAACCCACCCAGTAAATATAGCGCCGATCTGCTCTTTTGGCGCCCGGCGATATGGGGATTACACTGGCTATGTGGAGCAGAGCTGGATCAAGTGGCTGGGGCTTCTGCGCTGAACTACTAGCTATCATGGGTTGAAATGAAGGTGCCAGAGAAAAAAAAGTAAGGTAGGGGAGTGATGTTGGGGACACATGTTTGCTTCTGGAGCCCAGCCCTTCCCACCGCGGAGGAGCCGGCTGACAGTTCTGGGTCACTCTCTCCTTCGCGAGTTATCTCCACCCAACCCCTATCTAGCTTTGTGATGGTGGAGGATGCAGGACGCGGGGAAAAATAGGGCGGCTTATTGAGATAATAATGCAGTGTACATCGGTGACAGTTGTAAGCCGAGTGCCACGGCGCTTATGCGTGGCAGGGCGCTGTGGTGCCTGTTCCAACCGGGAGTGGGCGAAGGCACCAGCTAAAGCTTAATGTACACCATTTTATGCTTTCAAGAACGGTGCACCTAAATGCTTATTTCATTTGCTTTGGCTTAAAATGTTTGTCTTTCATATTTCTGTTTACAACATGATATGGCCTGTCCACCCACAAAGTACTAACAGACAGCCTTTTAGATTTCACAGGGAACATTTTGTTAAAGCCACATGAATAAACTTTACTTGATACTGTTAGGGTGTTAACAAATTATGTATTTTATGCACATCCTGACTTACACTTAAGGATATTTATTCCAGCTTTGGAATTGAGATGAAATTCTTAACTAGTTTTACCCAAATGCATTTGTATGTATTAAGTATTACGATTTCCTTTTATATTCGTGTCCATTTTAGAAATCGTAAGAAACAGTATGTAGTTTGTACCCAATACAGGTAATTCTGTTAATCAAATGGCTGTTGCAAATTAGGAACTACTAATGAAGCAAACATATACTGTACTTGCATGTGTTTAGATAATATGAGAGAGACAATACAATCTGTAAGACTGATAAAAAATACATTCCTGAAGGTTCGTTCGTCTTTTTATTTGGTAAGCAAAGCCAAAGAGAATACATAAATAAATGCATAGATATATACAGAGCAGATATGATGCCCAAGAGGAGGAAGGTTAGCCAATGAAATCATTTAATTACGCTTTTACCCAACTTAAAACGAATTGCAACTTCTGTGCATTGTTTTGGAATCTATTCTCACGCTTGGTATCTCTCCTTCTCTTCTTAAGGTGCCGTTTGTGTTAGCTAAATGTCACTTACAATTAAAGTTGATAATGTTACCGTGAAAAGGTCAGATACAAACCTGTGCACTGACTTGAGACTCCCCGGCTGATTCACAAGCCTCGCTCCGTCACACCACTTAACTATCCGGCCTGTTTTTGTTTTTCTTAAACGGGCATTGTTTTAGTTAACCACACTAACCTGATCAGACTTAAATTTCATTTTTTATGCCTATTCTAATACAGATGATTAGCAGCGTTGCATTCACTGTATCTGTCACCTTGAAACGGTCAACACAGGCTTGTCTCATACCCGGTGCATATTAATCTGCTAATTTCATGATCGTGGGTGAAGCAAGTGATGAAATTTAATAGGCTGCCCATTTTCTCCAGCAGTTACCCTTTCCGACATGGCATTTTGTGACCTCTTGCTCAAATAAGAGAATAATTTGTTGCGTAATTAGGCCAGTAGATTTTGTGTCACTCAAACATCCCGGACGCTCGTCTAATTGTTCTCCTGCATGTTTTCTTTTTCCTCGCCAGGCCACAGTACTATAAGGTTATCGAAGAATGTGCTTCTCAGATTGTCTTGCATCGCAGTGGGATGGATCCCGATTTCGGCTACAGTAAGCGACTGGATGTTGACTTCACTCATCTAATTGGTAAGCCTCAATACACACAAACCCCGCACCTATTAATATAAGCTGTTATATTTTAATATGCTTTAAGACATTCCACGCATCTCTATCAGTAGGGGTTTTATCAAATATAATGCTAAAAATTAATTTGATATGTGATGTCCCACAGCCACTCTCATTATCTTCCCACACTTCCATTGGTTTCACTGCCAAACACCTGTAGTGAGATGACGTGCGAAGTTGATTCATTAGGAGGTACATTGTAACAGTTGAAATTTTACTTCGCCTAATGGTAACTTTAGGGAAAAAAGTAAGATCGCTTAACGCTGCATTAGTTTTTTTCTCAAACTGGGAAAATTAAAACAACACCACATTGTCGCTCAGTATGTTTTGATGAATTGCGTGTGGCTTGCCGATAAAAGGTCATTAAAAGTTTCCAAAACCTCTCCACAGAGTTATAAATTGGTGCCACACTTTATTCAGATTTTTTTGGTTTGTCAAATCACCGCAAAGTGTTGATTATGCCTATCGCCACATCTGGGGTTCAAAAGGATGCGGGTACACTTTTCTGCGGTTGCTTCTCTTCTGCTTTTGTTACTCAATTCCCAGTGTATTACGTTTTTCCACATTAAAATGTCTTCAATGGGCTTGAGGTGAAGAAGTTACACGTGTTAGGTATATTGTCAAACAAAAAAAAACACATTTTTAGAAGCACACGCGCTGCACACTTGGTAGAATGAGATTAGGGGTATAAGTCGGCCTTATACATTATAGCAATAAAAACCATTTGCATTTTAACGAAGTACCTTCTAATTCTGATTATCAGTCCTCTAAAAGGTAATTTTGATAACCATTGTTCAAACCACTCACTGTCTGCCCTGTCACACCACTGACATCATTTGACAGTCATTTGACAGGGGGTATGGCTTATCTAAATGAGATGTAAATGAGCCCCATTGTCACAGGCTGTTTTCTCCCCTTTGAGCTTTTTTGAGTGCCTACCTTCAAGTGGCCACAACTTCTCCAAATATTATCAGATTGCCATGCATTACACATCGTTGGAAAGCTTGGAGACTACACTTTCAGAATCCGGGAATAACTCAAAATGCCCCAGAACCGACTTGTGCCCTGGTTTCCGTGCTCTGTCACATTTACAGGTAAAGGCCAGCTGTGTTAAGCATTGCCGATATTGATTTAAAGGCATACCCTGCTCCCTAGTGTTTTTTTTTTTTTTTTAATCCAAACTTGTCCGCTTATTATGTTCAACAGCATTCAATAAGCAACACATAGGTCAATATTGTTGGCACATGCATGAAAGAACAACAAAGCGCTATTTGTGTTTCTGCTTTGAAAAAGGATCCTATTGAAATGCATGTATCTGTGGTTTGCCTTCTCTCTCAGATCAGTGCGTGGATAAAGCCCGTGTGGAGGAGAGCGAGCAGAAAGCTGACGAGTTCTCGAAAAAGGTACGAGATTAATCACTCCCAACAGGAGCCTATGCATTGCCGTCTCCCATCAGGAAAGTTTTTCTTCTGCCTCCGAGATCCCAGACCGGTTATCGATTGTCCAATGCCCTGATCAATAAGTAGCTGTGACGCTACATGATCCGTATCAGCATTACAAGGATCAATGCCACTGTTGCGATGTGTACAGCAAAGTTATGTGTAGGTGTTTTTGAGCCCGACTTTCCATTGTTATGGAAAGTTATTTCGAGCGTGGCAGCATGGTTTCTTTGAGACCGTTTTAAACTCCACACGAATTGAAAGGCATGTTAGAAGTAGTGCTAACAAAGATAACTTTTTGGAGTGACCATTATGAAGTCTTGAATTTGGGGGCTCAAAAGTGAAAGATTGCTGAAAGGCCCATCAAATTTGATGCCTTCTGACAGTTGGAAGACTGATTGCAGTGTCTTGCAAGAAGCTCGTGGGATTTGATTGTTAAAATATGAATTTGAAACAAGGTTTCAGTTTAAAGGGATGTGAAAGGATTGTGATGAATCATAAATCATAGTATCTCTTAAATGCACCATGGATCTAAGACTAATTGGACAGTTCTTCAGACCCTAGCAGCATTATTAGTGGGGAAGTGAATGATATCTTGTTACTTTTGTTAACTTTTGGTGAGGTATCACACTGTGCTCTGTAAATATCCCCAGTCCGTGCCTTAAATTGCATTTTCAACGCTGCCAACTGACCAGTTTAGAGGTCAGGAAATTGCCATCACTACAACATTTATTTTGGCTATTAGAGTTTATTCTGGCCAACAACAAAATATGATAATATTTTTCTTTACTTATATTTTATGGATGGCTCTTCACCTTCAAATCTACCAAAATGATTGAGCTCGCTACAGCAATAGCATCAAGACATCTGAATATTTATTCAGTGTGGAATTTGAACTTGAGCAAAATGTTAGTAACAGAGCAAATCTGTATAATTTGTGATTTAATATAAGGGTTGGTTGATGAACGTGATTGATCTGCAGTGTACCCATCTGCCACATACCACAGTATTCATGCATGCACAAAAAGACCTTAAACTTTCTCCAGTGAACCTCCAGGGGATCCACTGAATGTTTTGGTCTTAAGAGTCCCTCTAGTGTCGTGGACATCACGCTGGGACTGTGATGTCATCGCGGTGACATTCCTTGGTCTCTGCAAAGGTTAGACCCATCAACTTACATGAAAGCCAGTCCTAAAACAAAGACAAAGACCAACAGGGACCTAGGGGGCATGGAGGGCTATGGATAAATTGTCTAGAGACTTGTAAGATGCCATGTTTTTTTTTTTTTTGTCGGCTAAAATGCCCCTCGGCCTCTCTGCGGAGGCACGCACTACAGCTGCTTTGAACTATCAACTATGTTTGTGTAATGGTTGCTATGGGGACATGCATGTGATTGAATATGGCCAGATTCAAGTAAGATTAACCTTGTTTTATTCAAGACAAAGAAAAAAGTAAAGCTCACTAGATGGGGAATGAAATGGTGTCTTTCTAAATCCAAATTATTAGTATTATTTAAAAAACATTTTTACAAGGCTATGCTACTTTAGTACTGAGAAATGATTTTTGCAGAAACATGTAGTAATCTGAAATAATACATTATAACAAATACAATATAACATACAATATTCTGGTGTTTGTGTAGGTTCTCAGTCATACAGGAGTTGTCCATCGTAGGCAAAATTTCTTCAATCTTCATCTGTATTCTGGTGATTCGCGTTAATAAACCACACAGAATAGATACATGAATGAATTATTTTTTATCCTAACTAGAAGCTTTTGTAACTTATAGATTTACAGTGGAATCAAAGGTCTACTCAAGTAATAAAGAAGTATTATGTTTTCAAAGCACATTTCTGCAAAAATCTTTATCTTTTAAGTGTACTCGGGTAAATGTAACTGATTACTATCTTCCTCTACAATGACGCACTCACTCTGCTTCTTCTTCTTCATCTTCTCTTGCAGTTTGATGAGGAGTTCGGTGCACGGCAGGAGGCGCAGGCCGAATGTCAAAAGAAGGAAGAGAAAATCAAAGAGTTGGAGGGAAAGATCCAAACCCTGGAGTCTCAGGTAAATCCATAAAGAGAGGCGTCTAAAAAAAAAAACTCAACTCACAAGACCCTCACAATTGCAGGTTTTATTGGAAGGTGTGAAAGCTCCTCTCAAATGTACTCTACCTGTAAATGTGATGAAAGATTTCCAACATCTGAGCAATCGGAAGGGAAAAAATCACGGCGGCAATGTAAAAAATGGCTGATTTGGTCAGGATGATAGCCTCCCAGTGCACTTAGAGATGCACTACTCCAGTAAGTGGGAGTTATCATCCATGCAGGGATATTTGATTTAATAAAGGGTCAATCTCCTTCTCAGGGTGCATCTCTTTATATTGGAGATTTGCTCTATTGAAACGTTTCCTATGTAATTCTATCATCACAAAGATGGATTGCGTCTCCTTTTCAGGCCTCCACATAATTTCTTCCAAGCCAAAGACCTCCTTTTTTAGAATGGAAAATGACTGCTATTTCCCCCCTTAACCCGATTTCAAACACTTTAGTACTGTCTTGGGACGAAAGGGCAGCCTGTCTTTCGGCTTAGAGGAATTTAATCTAAACCTGCATTGAAAGATGGTATAGCTACATTTATATTTTAGAGTGCTTTTATCTCTTTTCTGCCGTTCTTCATGTTGACACCCACTATCTGATGAAATGCACCTGCATCACCGGACACTTTCCCAGTCGGAACAGTGATATTTCCCTCCACATCCTTCACACGAGTTCAAAGTCTGCGCGTCAAACTTACGCCAAAGTCCTGTGCAAAGTCAAATCAGGTTTTTCTTATGCACCTTATAAACTCCGTATCCCGGGGTGCAATGTTGCCACTTGTCACCTGGGCTTGTCGTCTAACAGGTTCACAGAATACTCAATTTCGCACGACTGTCCACCCATTATAATGAGCGGGCCAATGCAATCTCGGCCTGCTCCCCTCGCGCGCTCTCTCTCCTTTCCCATACCTCCGACTGTCAGAAAGGCACGCATGTGTTACTTTTGCCTGGCCCTTCTCCCTCGTTGAGGCTTTTTATGTTGTGTTTTCGGAGCGCTTCCATCTCCACAGCACGCCCTTGCCTCAGCCTCCCATGGCAGGGCTCTGTCTTTTGAAGAGCGACTGTGAATGGAACATTAACAGGTAGTGGAGAGTCTTGAGCTTCTTCCGGAGCGAGGAGCCATCGCTTTGTCTGTGTGAACGCATCTTCAAACATCCACACACATTAATCTATGCTGAAAAAATATCACTTTTATGGTGCAAGCAGATGTACGTTCGACAAAGCAAACCTTTTGATGTTGTCGAAGTGGGAAATAACTGTAAAAACAAATTATATATTAAAGGATTTCAATGGCTGTGATTATATGGGTCAGTGTTTCCCAACCAGGGGTACGCAAGAGGTTAGCAGGGGTTACTTGGATTCATTTCAGATAAAAAATAAGATGAAACAAATTGCGTTTTTGATTATTATAGTCAAAGAAAAGCTTAAAGAGTGAGAGTTTTAGTGTATTTAGTTGTCTTTTTACTGGTAATTAGGAGTTCTAGTCATTCACTTTAACTAATCAACAAAACCATCGAGGCAGGGGGTACTCGTAGAACAAATGAAAGGCCCAAGGGGTACGCAAGGCAAAAAAATATTGGGGACCACTGCTACTATAATCCCCTCTGTAAACTTTTTTCCAACAGTGGATAAACCCTCCTGACCTTTAGTTTAGACGTCTGTGAAAATACTATGATTCTTGTAATGGTACAGATAATATTTCAGTCATGTTTTAAGTGCTTGTGAACTTAATTAATTAAATATATCAATTGCAAATCTAATTGCTCTTTTTCTCTATTTTTTATTAACCACCAAATTAATTTACCACCTAAAAGTGACACAGGGCGCTTGGGGTTTGCTGCTCCTGCTGGAAATGTAGAGAATCCTTCTAAAAATAAACGGCAGATAAAATGCAATCAAAACAAAAATATACATATCTTTGGCTATTTTTAGTTCTGTTTCTCTGTTTCTCTTAAATGCTTTATGCCACATGTATGTTGCCGGCTTTTAACGAAGCTCGCTGGAGTGTTCGTACTATTTGTCCATCAAAGTTGTCCTGCCTCTGCTGCCTTGTGATGATATAAACACTGCATCTAAACCGTAACCTTTCATCTTCAAACACTATTCTGGAGGTATTAAAAGAATTGCATGTCTGAGCCACTGCTCTTCACCTTGTTTGCGTAGCGACACATTTAATGAGAGGAACTTTGGCATAGTAACAAGCTGGCCTATTTCATGCGGCTGTTTGATTATCCCTCCAATTGAGTTGAGCTGAAGTCCCGTCTCTAAACATCAACAAAGGACAAAATCACAAGTGGAAATCAGCCGCACTCTTCACAAACCTTTGAGCGAAACCATTCAAGGCCAAAAGGGGGAAGCTATTCATTCACTTGGCTGTAGATGTGATGAATAATGTAGCACTGCGGCGGTACATAGGAGCAGTGCGCTCCCTCCCATTAATAGGTTTTAACAACCTGGCCGTCTTGTAGCTGACCCAGCTGAGCCCCGTGAGGAGCTCAGGGTCTAGTGCAACACATTTTCTCTTCCTTCACTGCCAGACTGCCTCCTTCTTTTACACATGATGGAATTTGCTTGAAATAATAATGGCAGGTGAATTTGCAAGGAGCCTCGACAGCAGAGGTTGGCCAGCTAAGGCCCTGGGACCAATTGCGGCCCGCTTAGCTCTTCAGTCCGGCCCACGAAACATGACCAAGCCCAATATGCACTGGGTATAAGGGCTGAACAGCACACATGTTTTCACTGACAAAGAAAAATAATGCTGCTATATAATAATAACTGCTTCCATTTTGTTGCTTTTGTTGCTTTGTTGCTTTGTGTATTTAAGTGTTTATGGTCTATTTGAAATGTACTTTTTTTAAACGCCCCAAACCGCAACTGGTCTGGCCCCTTGGCAAGTTCAACTACTTCATGTGGCTCTTGCGTCAAAAAGTGTGCCCAAACTTGACCTACATTAAGGCCAGTTTGTTTGTAAATCCACACCATTAATCGAAAATAATTGATATCACAATCTCAACTTTGGCCAATCTCAATGCACAATTTTGTGTCTGTAAAATCATTTGTTGTTGAGTTTTGAAGGAGGACAAGGGAAGATTTGTGTGTGTTAAATGGTCCAGGAGTGGAAAAGATATATTTTTTGTTTAAGCTTTTTTTATGTAAAGGATTATTATTTTGTGAAAACTAGTTTATGTTTATGCTT
>OMNZ01016108.1:0-11659 GCA_900303255.1 Lesueurigobius sanzi
ACAGCTGTATCACTGACTCTGTGCTTCAAGTGCATTGCATTTTATTCACAATAAGCGTTGGCATAACGCACATGTTAATGATCCTGTATCACATATCAATAGTACTGTACTTTTCAAACTTGAAAAGGAGAGGGAAGAAGTATAACTATAAGTATAACACATTTGTCAATAATTTCACCAAAATGGGGCAGAATTGAGCCATAAAATTGTGAGATCATATAAATTAGACGACATGAAGCCTGTTTTTGGTCTCAACTTCCTTTTGACAAAATACACACTGCACTTTTTCTTTGGGGAGGAAGGGCAGCATCGTCTCTGCGTACACACACTGCGTACATACTGTATGGGCAAGCCTTTTATATGAACTGATAAAAACACTACTTACTACTTACTGACTGGGTGTTTGCCACAATTATTTTAGTGATACATTTACATGTAGATGCCGATGAAGAAAAATAAAACAAACAACTGGATATATGCAGCTACAACAAAAATATGCTTTTTGAGCATTTTGAGGCAAAGTGAACACCATACTGTGTGCTGTCATTTTTAAAAGCTCTAACCAACAATCAGTGTCAAACTAAACTTAAACTACATTGTTTACTGGTGTGTTTTACTTCTGACTTAAAGAGAGCAGCGTAGAAATGAATTTGAGGTCAGAGTGTTGCACATTACACTTTCACACCTCCCAAAACTGTAAATCACAAACATATTACACATAAGTTTGGACACACACACACACGCGCGCGGAGTTTCCTGCTTTCCCGTCTGTTTCGCACTCTCCCACGAGCATTTCCAAATCTCACACACCGCACGATCTCCGAGCCGCGGAGGACACCCACATAAGCTCCACATTTCCAAACTAAATGCACAGACACACTCCCCTCGCGCATAAAGGCGCGCTATTCATTCACTCTGCGTTCCTTTCAGCAGCAGAAAGGGAGCGTGAGGGGGGACCGTACACTCAAAATGACAGCGCTGCCTTCGCTGTCCACTTTCTCTGTCACACCGCGGTTATATACGTGCTGCACACACACAGACACAGAGGGAGAGGGAGAGGGGAGGGAGAGAGAGAAGAGCTGATGGTCGGGACTGTGTGAACTCCGCCAACTCTTCCTATGTGACCATATGCAGCGCTGTAAAACGAGGTGGGCCCTGGAGCAGAGAGGATGGTGAATAATACGGTCTCAATGGCACACATGATGCGTACGTCCTGTCCCCACATAGCAAAAAAAAAAAAAAAAACAACAAAACAGCTTCACACGCCCACGCCATACAGTGAAACCGACAAAACTCAGCCCCGTGGCTGTATCTGCGCGGCGCTAATGGAGGAGGATGCTTCTTAAAAAAAACAAAAAAATCTAACTATATCAGTGTTTGGATGGAAAAAAGAGAGTCCCGGGCACTTTCCAGATGCATGGTCCGGTACTCGCTCCCACTCAATCCACACAAAAAACTTTCTGTTTGTTAAAGATGTAAGACTCGATCTCACTGGAGCTAATGACATGAAATTCAAGACCTCTCTGGGCAGTTTCTCCTGTTTTCTCTGGCAGGTCACTTCCCTCCACACACACTGACACACACACAGACTGTTTACTGCCATAGAAGATATAAAATGATTACCTTTGGGTTCATTACGTTATCATTTTTGTGTTATCCTGCTGTAAGTATTTGCATGTAAAAAGTAAATCTAAAATTATATCTTTTCACTCCCAGTAAAGACCTAATTTTCAGCATTTTTATTTGTTTATGGTTTGTTTTAATTGCATAAGTTATAATATATTGAAAATCCTAAGAAAATACACCAGGTATACTCGATAACTACTACTCTACTATTAAATTGTAAATGATAACTTTTTGCTGTATCTGTATACACTCTCCCTGTCTCCTCGGTGCAGCATGAGCCTATATACGTCTGCACACATTGAGCACCGTAGGAATTAGAGTTGAATGATGGTAATAGTAAGTTCAGTAAAGACAGTTTAAGACCTACAGAACCCAGTCGAGGGCAAAAGGTCTTAAGAAAAGGAGCTGGGTTTTCTTTGCATAATGATATACATGTATTTACTGAGGCCAACAGCAAATGTTTTATATTTTTTACACAAATCCAAATTTATCTAAAATATCATAACTGTAATGGGTGTAAAGAATGTGAATGTGCTCGAGTATGCTGTAATTGCAGACGACTGTGGATACACCTCCATCTATTAACATGCGTCAAACAGTGTGGACTGTGGAGAAACACAGTGGACCCTGTTCCGAACTTTCATATACGGTGAATCAAAAGGGAGAAAAGCGTAATCTAATGCCTTTAATTGGATTACATGAATGTAAAGGTGATGGCTGAGGAGCGCTTTGTTACAGATCACAGAAAGTGACGGCATCAGTCAGACGCAACACCGACAAACTTAACTACAATTAAGGTCGAGGTGTGTGTTCCGAAAATTATTCTAAATCATATCAAATAAAGTGTTTAGTATTTTCAGAGTTACAGATGTGTTTTTCTTTTTCCTGGTCTTTTCAAAGACTGAAATGCTTAATTTATGGAGGCATTGTACAAAAAGTTATTGGCCACAAAGTGCAAATTATTCAATATATTATCAAATATAATTGTAATTCTACTTGTAAATTAACATATTCTGTAACATTAATTGTGTTTGTAATAATTGTATTATTATACCCTACAATTATAGACAAGGTTGAAAATGTACCGATCTGTGGTGTGTGCAGCATGACACACACTTTGTGCTCTTTTATTCTTTACAGGATTTTTATACTATAAGCTACAATTATTAAGCAAATTAAAATAATATATTTATGTGAAGATATTTTAATCTTAAAGGCACTATACCTGATTTTTATAGTATATTGTAAACTCAGACACTAGTGGAAATTCTTGTCAGTTTTTGACTTTTCTTGCATTTCCGTGACAGTGACCGAAAAAGTGACGACCCCCACAAGTTCAAATGTGCTCATTCTTCTCTGTGAAGAAATGGGATTTTAATACTGTGTTAGGAAAGTTAAAAATGCATTTGTACCACAACTGTCAATTTGATTTACTCGCTCCCTCTTTCATTTTTTGTAATAAAAGAATCAGGTATAGTGCCTTTAACTAAAAGAATGAGGAGAATGAACATAATCTGTGCTTGTCTTTTCCTGCGCCTGAATAAGACGTGTACGGGGACACTCACCTGTGCCGGGGCGTCCCATGATGATGTCCTTTCGGGGGGCAGGGTGTAGGCTCTCTGTTGGAAGGATGAGGGGCAGTAGTGCAGTGGGAGAAGGGTGGCAGGGAACAGGCTGCTGGAGCTCCCCTCCAAAGCCGCTCTCCCTGTTGTCCCCTCCATCCACAGAGCTGTCTGTGCTGTTCGCAGTGGGAGCCACTGTTGTGCTGACGGTCACTGACAGGGCCTGCAGGGGGGCAGCAGGGGAGTCAGTGCTGGGCAGAGCAGAAGGGGAAGGGGACACGAGCACCAGAGTCTGGGCTGGGCTTCGCAGAATCAGTGTGCCGTTGGGGACGCTGCCTGAGGCCGCGTTGATGGGGACAGGCACCTGGAGGCCAGAGATGGGCTGAGGGGTCAAAGTTACCCCAGTGTCTGTGGTCGTGTCCGCACTCGCCTCATTCCCTACGCGGCCAACAGGGCACTCCGTAAATTTAGCCAAAGGAACTTCAGGATTTCTGACAATAACAGGGGAGTCTCGCAAAGTCTGCTGGGTAACGGGCACCATGCGGCGAGAGCCTCCATCAGGTGGGAGAGGAGAGGGAGGGGCCGGAGACATGAGCAGAGGAGGAGGGGACACAGCAGCTGAAGACGGGGGTCTACTAGAGGAGGGCGTAGTGACTCCCCGGGGCCGGGAGAACGTGGGTGTGTGTGTGCGGGAATGTGCTGCTGGTGAAAGAACCCTGAAGGAGCCACTGAGCTCTCCCTGCTCCTGCTCAGTCTTGGGAGTGTAGTCGTGGTGGTGCGAGGTAAGGGGTGCGGGGGCAGGTGTGTCGGACCTCCGTTTGCTGGGGCTCATGGGGACTGTAAACGTCAAGTTGTTTTGGAAGGATGGCTGGAGATGACCAGAAGTGTGCCTCTCTTTTTCTCCTCCACCGAGAGTTGCTGTTTTAGAGCCTCCAGCCCCCACCCCCACCCCTGCCCCACTGGGCTGTCTGTGCCGACGGTGCGACAGGACAGGGGAGGCTGTAATCGGGGAGAAGTTGGCTGGTCTAAAACCAAATAGTGGAGAAGGAGAGGGAGAGGGGGCTGGGGAAAAGGGGGACTGGTTAGAGATGGGAGAAAAAGAAGGTGTTCCTGACCGGGAACTCCCCAATGACACGAGCATGTTGGCTGCCTCACACTCATCAAAGTCAAAGCGTCCCGACAGCTCATGTGGGACCAGAGAGGGCAGTACAAGACGGGGCCTGGAGTCTCCTCTGCTGCTTGTCTCACTGCCTTCTCTGGACGTGTCGTCCCAGTCCAGCTCACTGCTGGCTCTGCCACGGAGGTCAGATGGGGTGAGCGTACCTGAGCTGCTGCCCCCGCCCCGCTCGCCCCCCGCAGCCTCCATTTCTTTGGTCCTCATTGACAGGTGTCTGGAACAGTACCCTCTGCGCTGGGACTCCTTCATGCATCCGTCTCTGGAGCACAGCCTCCGCCACTGCTTTCCATTGAACTTTTTGCGGATCCCATTGGGGGTACACACCACATCACCCTTTTTATACTTCTGTTGTGCTAATGAAAGGGGTGTCCTGGAGCGAGAGGAGGTAGAGGAAGTGGGAGTGGGGGGTTGGGATGGAGTGCTTTTAGATGGAGGTAGGTTAGAAGTGGCGTTGCTCATCTCAGAGGTTAATAAGGCTGGAGAAGGGGGTGGCTGAGGCGCAGTGAGGGTGGACAGATGAGGAGGTCCCAGGCCGCGCACCACAGTGAGGTGAGGGGAGGAGGAGTGGTAGCCACTACTCTTAGAGAGAGGATTTGTGTTCTGAGGGGTTCCAGTTGTTGTTCTGGGTGCAATCATAAGGCCCATGTTTAACTGGGAAACTTCCACATCTTCTTCAGGAATGTTAGTGTGTTTTTGTCTGTCACTCTGTGCTCTCATCTCAGTGCTGCTCCCTGTGCTGGGCGTCCCGCTGGAAGGGTGGGATGGAGGATTTACATTAATATAAGGACATCCAGCAGGAGCCCCCTGGTGTGAGAAACTGTGACCCAGTCTGCCCCCTCCTCCGAGCACCCCCATTCCCTTACTCAACTGGCACACCTCCCTCTCCACCTCCATCTCCTCCCTCCGCTCCCGCTCCTCTCTTTCTCGTTCTCGCTCCCTTTCCTTTGCCTTACCACCGTCCAAGTCTGGGACATCCCAGGGAGGGGTGAGCAGTCTCAGGCTCTGGCGAGACACCCAAACTGCCAGTCTTTCTTTCTCCTTGCCGGCGTTCTGGCTGTCCAGAGTCTGTACATCAAGGAGCACCCTGTAGGGAAACGACACCCCAGGGTGCGGATCCACCTGAGTCACAATCCCCTCTCTGTAAAGAAGAGGGCCCCCCTCTTCTCCACCAAATGGCACGCACACTTGTGTTCCCATAGCCACAGGTGCCATGCCAGGTGGAGGGGCATCCAAAATTAACTCCACAGTGTTCTTGGCCTCGGGCAATGATGTAATCACAGTCTCACCATGGAATGGGTACCGTACAAGTCTGTCTTCTCCTTGAAGCTGCACTTCAACTGTCCCTGCGATCACGTTGCGCACCACACCAGATTTAAAGACACGGGACAGTGCTCCCAAGTCCTTCCCATTTACCCCATTCTCTACACTCTTTTTCTGACATGCCAGTACCCTCTGGTTTTTCATGCCTTTGGCAAGAGCTTGGGCAAGTCTGTCTAAATGACTGGCCTCCTTAGGTGATGAGTGGCAGAGGGGGGTGGGAAAGAGGGAATTTTTTGGATGAAGGTTTGGTCCTGTTACTTCTGCCACGTCCAGGTCAGCTGAGTGCTCGCTGGCCGTGTCAGTGGACGAGGAGTTTACTGAGTTTGGGGTTTCATCTTTTTCCTGGGAGCTTTCTGTCTTGATAGCCCTGTTTTCCATGGGGACAAAGTGATTCGCTTGTGTTGCATTACTACCCACAGTTATCTGTGGGGGTGAATTACCTGAGCAAGTTTTACTTTTACTGCAAATGCTATTCATAAAATTATTCCTGCTACTATTGACCATGTTACTGACGGCATTAATCGCTTTATCATTACTGTTACTAATATTGTTGATATTTTTTATATTTTTGATCCTGTTGATCCCGTCACTGATTTTGTTATTGATATTGCAGTTGTTTTGAGAAGGAGCAGGGCTGGAGGTATTAATGGCAGTCAGGGCATTATTCACAAAGTGCTCATAGGTATATTTCTTCTTGGGGATGCGGGCTTTGAAGGTGGCTGTTTTCCTACTTGAGACCGAGGCGGTGACATGGTTGTGATTTGTGGCTGAAGGGGGCGTGGCTGTGGACACTGGCGCTGAGGGAGAGGTAGAAGAACCAACGCTTTCTGCAGACATAGCGCTAGTTCCATTTGTGCCTATCGTTTCTTCTTTCTCCGTCCTTTCTTGTGGCTTCTTTTCGCCCTTCTCTGCCGACTCTACAGGTTGCCTCAATGCAGCAGGCCCTAAGGAGGGTGCACTGCCGCTAATCATTGGCTCCTTGTTAGTGCCGCAGGCTGTAGGTGGGGTTTGTTTGCGTGTGGCGGGACCACTCTGTGTTTTGGTTGTGTGCTCTGTCGTCTTGACGAGGGTCTCCCCCCTGAATCTCTTGGCGTCCTTCTCTTGGGGGGACTGCGGACCCCCCCTTTTCCTCCCCCTGCCTCTCGGTTTCTTTATTGGTCTCATGTCTTCTTCAGTCCCCTCTCACAAAGTGCTTTTAATTGCGTAGCTCTTCTCCTTCTCTCACTTTTAAGGCACTCCTTTATGTTCAGTCTTTCTATTTTCTTTCCTCGTTTGGCTTTCTCTCCTTTGGTCCTCGCCGTTGGAAGCTGAAAAACAAAAATAAAAAAATATGTATTCATCGATGTAGCTGCTTGTATAAAATGTTTCAAGAAAAGCTGACCACTGGAGCATGAAATCGCCCTGAAAAAGTCAAGTCACAATGCCGTGTGGAAATAAATGTTTATAATTTAGAAAAAACTTCAAGTTGTCAACAAAAACAATTCAAAGTATTCTTTGTGTTATCATTGAAGATCTATTGAATAATCACACATCCCACTTTAGCTGTCATAACTTACATTTCAGTATTCTCCAAACTGAAATAAAAAATAACAATAAATCAAATTGTAACAATGTGATAAAAAATGGATTGCAAGTGCCTGATATCAGTATACTGATAACAGTACAGTATATGAATATAATTTCATCCAAATTTGTCAAAAAATACTTAAAAATAATGAATCAGGAACAAAACATGGATAATTTTACAATAAATTACCAAAGTAGAACTTTTGCGCAAGATACCATGGTATCTTGCGCTGAATATTACAATAATCGTGAATATTACAATAATAATATGCTGAATATTACAATAATAGTAATTTTGCAATATATTGTGCAGTCTTGCAGTAAAACAAGGAGGACTTCAGTGACTGAGACACCCGCAGGTCCTTCATACCCACCGCTGTCAGACTGTAATTCTACTGTATAGTTCTATGTGCAATAACAATACTTAATATGTGCAATAACCTCAGTGATTACAACACCTACAATGTCACTTTATCAATCAACCACCTGAACATAAACATTTATTTATTACATATTCATCTGCTCTGACATCTCTGATACAGTACTTTATTTTTCATATATATCACATCCTGTATTTGGTTGGATATATTTCTCTTGCAACCTAGACTTTATTCTATTTTATCCAGTGTACATAAGAGATGTTTATACAGATTTATTGATACATGCTAAGAGTCATTTATTTTATTCTATCCTATTATTATTATTATCTGTTTGCAAACTTATTTTCGTCTTTGATGGCACATTTCCTGATTTTTTTGCACCTCCCTGGTTGACCTAATCTTAAAGGGACTATACCTGATTTTAGGGATGGTCAGATATATCGGTGCCGCAGATATAACGGCAGATATTTTTTCCAGTTAATTACTCAGCATGAAAGTACATTTTTCTGATAGACCTTTGGAAATATTTAGCCAAAAGTGGCATTTCACTCTATAATTGTATTTGACAATCTTTTTCTAACAGCCATCATTGTCTCTAAAGAAATCTGAGTGAACCACTATAACCAGCGAAAGCCATATTGCATTATCATTTTTCCCAATAATGAATTTAGGAACTTTCTGGCTATTGGTTTTAAATGTTGATATTAATATCGTCAAATATCAGACCATCCCTACCTGATTTTTTCCTAATAGAATGAAATTAGTTTTTTCCTCCTTTTAGTATATTGCAAACTCAAACAATTGTGAAAATAATACTGTGCATCGAAATATAAAGCATTTATTATCCATTTCATGGGTTGGACACTAACATTTCTGTGACTATGACCCTAAAAAGTGACCCTGCTAGTTGTGAAATTTGCTTATAAACTCATCTCTAAGAAGAAACAGGATTTTAGAAATGTGTGAGGAAAGTTAGGAATGTGTTTGGACCAAAACTGTCAATTTATTTTACTCACTCCCTCTTCATTAAAAAAAAAATGAAAATATCAGGTATAGTGCCTTTAAGAGCTGTTGTAACAAGTAAATTTCTCCATTGTGGGATCAATATAGTCTTATCTTATCTCATGATGCATAAAAAAGAGGAAAAAGCTAACAATAAAAGAGTGTGAGTAAATGTTGCCAGGGTAATCTTCCTTTCGTACATATTGTTTTTAAAAAAAAAGCTGAATAATAGAGGAGCTTGAAGAGGTAGCATTCTGCTTACATCTCTGGAATTCAAACAGGAAGAATAATTGGCATAATATTCAAAACTAGCTGCTGTATTTACATGTATTCTGCGTAAAGAGTCAATGCAATCTAGCAATCACCTTCACATTATAACAATATAACAATAAACGGCCGTGATACAACACACAGTCGGTGCTTACACGTGCAGTTTGAATTTGTTTTGCGCCACGAGCCGCTCCATCTCTGGACACTGTTGCCAACCTGCGGGAGGGAGAGATTTCTCACGCTACGTAGCACAGACCTCATACTCAATGTTTTTTTGTTTTTTTTAGCTAAGGAAAAGCAACACACAAAGCTGCATTTAAATTGACTTTGATCAGAGCCGGGCCTGTTGAGGTCATCTCAGACATGCACAAGAGAGACAGCGCGGCACAAGTGTCTGTTTGTTCAGATAGACCGTGTGTGGAGCGTACTCTTTGGGAATTTCCACAGTCTTCTAACACTCGCTCGCCTTCCCACACCCTCAGTTTTTTTTTTCTCGTTTGTCACTACCTCGCTGCGCTGTAGTGAAATATGCCCAAAAATACCGACGTGGAAATTAAAGGCACACTGCGGAACATTGTGGGTAATGCGTTACTACGTCTCAAGAGCAAAAGTGCTAAATATTAATGGTGATGGGATTTATGGATCGTTTAAAAGAGCCTTTCAAAAGACTGGCTCGTTTTGAGGTTGCTTTATTCACTCGCTCAGGGGCACGTTTCTGATTAAATGCTGAAGGATTCATTTTAACCTTTGAAATTTGTGTGATGTAAAGAAAGCAATTGATTAAAAGACTGGGGGAGGGAGCCATTCATTCTTTTTCAATACCAGTACTTGGTTCACGACACCGGTGCCTGAAGGATTTAATAACAATTATAATAATAATGGCTTACACTTGTATTGCACTTTTCAAGCCTCTTTGTGTTTACCAAGTTTCTCAAAGAGCTACACT
This sequence comes from Lesueurigobius sanzi, assembly GCA_900303255.1. Classification (NCBI taxonomy): domain Eukaryota; kingdom Metazoa; phylum Chordata; class Actinopteri; order Gobiiformes; family Gobiidae; genus Lesueurigobius; species Lesueurigobius sanzi. The sequence continues at coordinate 9,850 of OMNZ01016108.1, forward strand.
GTAGTCTAGGGATGTCACGATTTGATTTTGAGTCCTGATTATTGTGAGAAAAAAATATCGCGATTTTACGATTATTCACGATCATTTCAGAATTAAGGAGGAAAATGCAGACAAGACATTATATCTAGGGATGTCATCGTGATTATAAAAGCCCAAGGTTGGTTAATCGTGAGCTGTGTTACCCACAAATTTGAAAGAGATTATGGTGGTTTAAGTTATGTTCAAATCATTTACCGTATTTTATTTTCCGGACTATAAGTCACACTTTTTCTCATAGTTTGTCTGGTCCTGCGACTTATACTCAGGTGCGACTTATATATTAATTAATGTTACGTAACATACCAGACACCTATTTAGTTTGTTGTTTATGCTTCGTGTAGCTGAATAGCCATCAATGTGTAACGTTAGCATTCTGTACACCTATTCAGCCTGTTGTTCTCTATTCTATTGTTATTATTATAACCTGCCTTTCAAGATGAAATGTTTGTTCTTGGTCTCGGATTTTGTCAAATAAATTTCCCCCCAAAAATGCGACTATATGCATTTTTTGGCTGGTGCGACTTATACTCCGGTGCGACTTATAGTCCAGAAAATACGGTAATCTAATATTCATTTTGAGACTTAGATTTAGACAAACTTTATTGATCCACAAGGGACACTGTAACTCAAAAAGAAACGAAATGTAAAGACTTGGGAATCAAATAATTAGTAGAAAGAAATCATAGTATTTTGGATTCAAATTGTAACATTGTTACACCAGCGGTAGGGCTGCACGATATTGATAAAACATATACGGGTATGCAACATCGCGATACGACATTATTGCGATACTTAGAAAAACCATTCCATTCATTTCAGACACATGTAACTCCAAAAACACTAAATCAGAACCAAACCACGACCAAAAAATAACTAGTAAATGAGGAAAGTTATAACTAAAACTGAACTTCTTACACATACAAAGTTCCATGCATGTTTGGTTTTAGGGAGTGTTTGCAAACAATTTTAAAATCTTAGTCAAATGGAAGACTTAAAGTGAATTTGCGATATTTCGTGGCTTCTTGCGATACGGATATTGCATCTAATATTGCGATACGATATTTTTTGCGATATTTTGTGCAGCCCTACTCAGTGGTGATGAAAGCGAGGCTGCCATTCTGCGCCATTGGCCGCTCCGACCACCACTAACCATTCACTTTGTCACTCTCATTCAGTCTGATCTATTGCATATGTTTTTGGTGGTAGGGGAAAACAGTGCACCCAGAGGAAACCTACACAGACACGAGGACAACATGCAAACTCCACAAAGAAAAGCCCCGTCTGGCCCAGGAATCGAACCAGGGACTTTGTTACTGTGAAGCACGAGCGCTAAGCACCGCAATACTGTTTTCAATAGCTAAATTATTGTATCTAGAACAGGGGGGTCCAAATCCAGACCTCCAGAGGCTTTAGTCCAGACCCCAAAGCATTTTCATCCTCAATATACTTATTATCTAAGGCTGAATGAACAATTAAATAAACAATATGATTACCACAGTGACTTAAAATAGCAAAATTACTGATTCATTGATCAGCTCTGCTTTGTAAATAGGACCCCAAACATATGCCAAAGTTACTTTGTGGACCTCAAGCAGATTTAGCTGGAGACACCTGATCTAGAACCATAAAACAGAACAATATTAAATGTTTTTTATCATGAAACAACCAAGTAACTTCTTTAGTGGTTTAGTTCTTTCGTGCTGTCTCAGGAGCCAGGCATCAAAACTTGTTATCCAAAGAAGGAAAATATTTTTTTGGTGCCAGTTTCCCA
>OMNZ01016114.1:0-21447 GCA_900303255.1 Lesueurigobius sanzi
GCGTTGTGTATGTTTTGCATAATCTACTGACCTTATAATGGCTTTATCAACCCAATCCAGCCTGTTCTGACCGTGATACTTCTCCTCTGCTTCACCGCGAGGCACAGCTGACACACGGAGAAAAGCCCCGAAGAAATATCCTCCATTCTGTCTGTGTTTTTGTCCTGACAGAGTCTGTTCACTGACAGTATTTCTGCTCTCGTCCTTTAAATCTAAAACATAAATCATCCTCTTTGTTTCTTCTGTAAATAAAAAAATAAATCCACGGAATAGTTTCATTTCACCGTGATGAGTCTTTACATTAGAACACGTCTACTGCGCATGTGCCTCTACAGTGTTGTTCTGCTTTGGGAGGCTCCTGTAGTGGTGTCACAGCGCCACACACAGGCCTGGAGCTGTACTACAGCGTTTCCACACAAATGAGTAGATCCATGTGGATGCACACATTTACTGAACGGGCTCCATGTTTACAGATAGCGTTTTTGAAATTTTACGTGTTTCGTCTTCGTGTGGATGGGGCCTAAATGTCTAGTCTTAGTTTATTTCTAATTTCTCTCTAAGTCCTGTGCCAATCCACATGAAACAAAAACTGCCACAAAGTTCATTGTCTTCTCTGTCAGCCCATATGAACTAAGGTCTAATTATTTTCTCTTAAAGGTGTCTAAAAGTGGTGACAATATTCAAAACCATGTGCATGATGTTGGCCAGTAGAGAGGACTTTCAGCCATAAGAATACCAGATTTGTTTGTACAACATTTGCCAATTTTCTTTTTGGAAATTATTTTCAAAAACTAGTTGTATTGGAACCTGCTTCAACTGAAATAGAATTTTGTAACGTGAACACAACCCGTACACAACAATAAATTAACTTAAAAAGGGCAGATATTAACCTCTTATACCCCACAGGACCCAAATTGGACACACAAGGCGCAGTGGGCCCAAAATAGTTGACAAAAGCACCATCAAATACGAAAAATTTGATGATTCAATTGTGATTTGAAAACATAAAAACTCAGGTCCACTCTAAAGAAACGTAAAGTCAGCAATATTGATCATTTTTGGGGCAACTGACTGATTTTTCTGAAAGGTTTAGAGATCCCTGCCTCCACTTCACCGAGTCCTGTGCAAATAAAGACCCAGAACATTATCTAACCCAGGGGTGCTCAAATTCAGCGCTCCCAGGAGTTTAACCTCTTATACCCTACAGGACCCAAATCTGGCACCCTGGGGTTTAAAGGGTTAAGCCCATATAAAAGTTTTCATGATCAAGTGCGTCCCATCATGTCCCACCAAATCCACGTGCCCCACTTTGATGACTTTTTGAGGTGGTCACTGTACTCTGACTCGTAAAACATACAGAATATGGATTTGTGTATAATCGGTTTACTTGTTGTGGAAGACTTTGATATCTTGGATGTTCCTGAAGATGGAGTCTTTGTTGTTGAGGATGTCTGGCGGGGCATCAGGGCTCTCTGCGTGTTTCAGGTGGTGGGAGGTGAAGAAGTCCACCTCTTTGATGAACTGAGATTCAGAGTTGATCAGGTCCTGCATCAGTTGGCTTCAAACAGAAAATAAATAGATTAAAACAGATTCAGATATGTGCATAGACAAATAAAATATAGGCTGTAGTAACTTACAATAGCTTCCTCTTGTACTCTGCCTCAGTCACCTCCTCTGCATGGGCCTCTGGGAGGTCTCCAGTGTCAGCAGAGAGCTGCAATTATATGATACATTTAGGACATTGAGAAATGTTCTGTCTTATCCAGCATATTAAGGGATTTTAAAAATACTGGTATTTGAAAATATAGTTTCACAGCTTACAATGTACATGTACGAAAAACCAGCAAACTGAAATCATCCCAGGCCAGAAACCTGATTTTTTTTCCAAGTAGTGGAGCAAAATGAATCTTGTTCTCCTTTAGTATATTGTAAATGCACATATTTGTGGAAATAATAATGTGAATGTAATTATAAAGCATTTATATCAATTCCATGAGCTTGTAGGCTAGTTTTCTATCATCTCTGTGATGGTGATCTTGAAAATTGACCCTGCAAGTTGTGCAAGTTTCTTGCACAACTTGAAATGTGAAAGTGAAGAATAATTTAGGTTCTCAACTGGTGGGTCGGGACCTAATAGAAGGTCACGGGACCATTTTTAGTGGGTCACGAGCCTTTACCAAACCCTGCAATTATTTTGGTAATTCGTACAAAAAATAAAAAATAAAACTGCAAATAATTTTTAGTAAAAGCATTTTTGGGGTTGCAATTAGTTAAGATACGTTGAAAGTGGGTCTTGAAGCTTCACCAGTTGAGAACCAATAAAATTATTACCACCAGCAAAAAGATCTGGAGAAAAAAAATATGAACTGACTAAACTATTGAAAATAAATCATCTATGAATGTTTTTGAGGTAGCACTAAATATTAGTTGTCTATCAGTTCAGGCTTCTCACAAAGTGCACACCGTCTTGCTTTTCATCCGCTCCCTGTCAAATTTTCAAAGAGTTCATGGAGAAACGTTGAGTCAGAGCAATACTCCTTATTAAGCTTGTTACACACTAGAGGAGTTTCTAGATTTTGAACCTCTATGAGTCAATGAGGAGGCGTGGCCCATTAAACTTTCTCACATGCAGTGATTTGTCGAGGCACTCCTCATGTGTGTCCTCATGCATGTCCTCATGTGTGTGGTCTGTGCACCTGTCCATCAATATATTTCTAATGAGTTTGATTGTGCTCTTACTTTGAGTTTCTTGTCCAGATAGGCAGGAGAGACCCAGCCTTGTCGGCACGGTGTGGTTTTGGTAGGTTTGGTTCTGACCAGCCATTTGAGCGGATGAGCCGAGTCCAGAACCTCCACATACTGGCCCTCCTTTAGGGAGATGGACTCTTTAAAGGCTGCTGTCGGGTTGTAGTCTGCTGTTGCCACATAGATATCGAACATCTGAAAAGAGAATGCACAAAATACTATTCAACGAATACGAAAAATAACAACTAATCTAGCGTTCAGTATTTTACATTTCTTAAGTTCTTTGGCCTGTAGGCTTTATAAGTAACACTGAGACTGAAAAAGTGAACTATGTGCATCAGCCTACCCTACTGGGGCGCTGTCTTTGATATTTTGAATCCAGGCTTATTCTAAATTGACATTGTTTACATTATTTTGATATTTTGACGAGTGCTATAAAGCTGCATTGTGGAAGTTTTTATGCGGATAAAAGAAACAAAAAACAGCAACTTTGGCAGTATTGTGTTGTATGTTGTTGTTGTTGTATGTGTGGTCAGCATGGCGCTTAAATTACTTTCCATCACAGCAGCCTTTATGGCGCACCAGGATCCATTTTTTTAGGGTTCTCTTTTAGGTTTTCTCTGTTGATGGAACTGTCTCCGTGGAACTGTCGCAGTGAAAATCTACCAGTCATCCAAAAAATATTGATACTGGAGCGTCATAAAGGCAGCTGTGATGGAAAGTAAAGGAGCTATGCTAACCACCCACAGTCACTGGGTCACAAAAAGGCCAAATATATACCTTTTTTTTCACATAAAGTGTGAAATAGTTTGGAAAGTCTACTCACAAGCACGTCTGCATTAATCCTTCATCAAAACTAGGATGATGTTTACCACATTTTAACCCTTAAGTTGCAAAAGAGACAATTCCGGCACTTACTACAATACTAGTAAAGATAATAAAGAAATACTTCTAATATTACTACTGCAATTAAAATAACAATAATTATGAGCATTTAAACTACTGCATTCCAATTATTCAGTAAGAAAGTGCTGGGTTAGATTCCCAGACAGTGTGGGCCTTCTCTGTAGGTCTCTTCTGGTTGCTGTGGTTTTCCCCATAAAGTCAAAACATGCACAAAAGGGTCATTCCCATATCGCATGTTGGTTAGCTCACCTCTCCACGGGCGTCTCCTTCGTCCGACTCGGAGGAGGAGTCTGCGATGAGGGAGGCGGGTCTGGAGCGTCCGTGGTGAGGCGTGGCTGAGGGGGTCTTAGTCTCATCGTCACTGTCCGCACCGGGGACACGCAAGGAGGCTGGACGTACAGGCAGGTTCAGGTCAGACATAACTAACTATCTCTTAAAGAATCTATTCATCTATATATCACTTGTATTAGTCCTTGTTTATTTATTTGCAGATTAATTCAAACTTTTGACTATTTTCAACAAATAAATTAGTAATTTGGACACAGGGCTTGACATTAACCTTTATGCTCAGTAATTGGTGAAGGTGGCGACACAAGAGATCTTAGTACTAGTCAAACTAGAAATACAACCTTTAATTATTTTATAATATCTAGTGTCCAATTTAAATGTATGTTTATTTAAAGGCCTTTATTGCCTTTTAGTGGCATCGAAAATGCAGAGAGCAAATGTCCCTACTCTGACAATAAGGTTCACCTGACATTACCTTTTTGTTTGTTAATATAAATGGTCCCGGTCAAATGAACCAACACATCACTAAATAATGAAATAAATAATGTCAAGCCCTGTTTGTAGTTTGAGCTTTACTCATTAGTAACACAGTGGATCAGTTACGAGAGAAGAAACACACATGCCTTCCTGCACACAATGCAGCACATCAGCTTTCAGATGGTCAGTCCAAACCTATATAAAAATACAAAGAGGACATTTACATGCAGAATCATGCAGACAAACATGTGGAATAACTAGGAGAATGTAACAGCTTTATTCACTGAACATACCCTTTAGAAGAAATAATAATCTGTCTATTCTCACAGGCCATTAAATCATAAATATTGTTGTAATAGTGTAAATAATGTTTGATATAGTCAAAGCACAGTAGTGAGGCTGGTGCACTCGGGATACATACTGGTGTTTTTGGGCCAAGATTTCATCCACTGGAGCACTTCCTGATTCTGTGCGCCTTCTGAATGACACATGGATTCCATGAGTTGTCAGTGACTGGGAAACTAATGTACGAAGGGTAAATGACCAATGTTTGTATGAGCTCATGGGGTCTCACATGCTTAATATGCCTTTGCTGCATTTCTTTAGTCCTTAGACTTGTTATATATTGTGATTTTACCTTACAAAAGTTTACGCGCTCATGTAGCTACTACGTGTAGATTTAATTTACAAACTGCTTCTTACAAGTGACAAGGCGCTACTGTGTTGTATCTATTACAAGTCAATTAATTGATAAACTATCCTTTATTCTGATTTTTGAAGGGGAAAAAGGTATATCTGAGGACCACATAAATGCAGCAGTGAAAAGCAGCCATACAAATCTATGACTGGTCCATCTAAATAACTAGATAGCAATTCAAACATAAAAGATGGTAAAGATCTGTTGTTCTGAATGATAGTACTCTGATGCATACAGTACACATTGCATTTAGCAGTGCCAGAAGCAAAGCTCTCCATGCACAAGAATATATGCAATCTACTAGTATGCATCAGAACAGGAGGTGAATTTGATGTGAAAAGGGAACACAAACATTATCAATCTGCACACTGATGACAGAAAACAGTGTTTCCAACTGCAGGTGTTATATGAGGTTGAACACGTTATGAGGTGAGACGTATGACACTGTATTCTAGAGTTTGTACCTTGCGTGATTTTGGCAGACACCATTTCAGTGATCTGGGAGGTCAGCTTCATGAGGAACTCCTCTGACCCGACTTCACCCAGGTACGGGATTCTGGTCTCTACAGTTCACCGAAGGAAAAATATGCAATTATGTATTGTTTTTGTTTAACATGAGAAATAAACAGTGGAAGAATTGAGTACCTTTTGGTCTGACTGCATCCTCCACCGGTGGACTGACTGTAATCCCAAGAACTCTATGAAAGAAAATAGTAAAGTTGAGTTACTATATGGCTAAGCAGAGACACGGCAGGTCCTGTTTGCTCTGTTAACTTATAGACTTTCACCTGGAAACAAAAAAATAACCTAATCTTAATAATAAGGAGTGTAATTATTGCACTGATTATAGAACTACCTCACGTTGTGGTGAGGTCTACACTTCAGTAGCTCCTACAGCAGGGGCCTCCAACCTTTTTTACCTTATGAGCTACTTTTGTGTTACAAAAATGGCAGAGAGCTACTTATACTTCAAAGAAACACGTGTAACTCGGCCTCTAGGACTGCCAAGATGATAATTCAACAGAATAAAGGAAAATGACAGTAGTTTCTGCTACTTTGCTATATTCACCTAAATATTTGGAGATGTTTTGCTCAGAACAACAAAAATGCATCTAAAATTCGACTTCGAAGCGCATGTAGAAATGTAAAAAGCCTTTGGCAAGCTAGCTGTAGCCCCCGAACTACTGGTTGGATATCCCTGCCCTACAGAATCCAAACTCTTCAGTCTTGAGGGATTTTTCAATATTAAATTTGATTTTCTTTTTAAAGATTTATTCTAACAACGACTTTATTCCAATACTAAAGAAGAAATCCAAAACCCCCTCTGAACAAGTCTTCATAACTAATATATCAACATACATTTAAACGTGGCTCTATCCAATATTTAGATTTCATCGCCAAAAATATAGTCAATATTGGCCATTTTAACACATTAAATGCCTTATATGAGAAAACAAAATTACATAAAACGTACAATATACTGTAGGTTTTCCTCATATTTATGTCCCTATTCATCTGCATTATCCCACCTTAAGATAAGATTTTATTATGTGAAGGATGAGGCTGAGAAAACTTACTCTGCTGGTTTGGCTTCTTTCTTTGGCTGTGGTGCTACAAAAAAGAACATATCACCACAAACCATAAATAAAACAGAAATAATAGATAAACTCCATATTACAACTCGATTCATGCTTACTGTCGTCAACCTCGAGGTGAGCAGTGCATATAGACTGGCCTGCCTTGTTGGTAGCGATACAAGTGTAAGCTCCAGTGTACTCCGTGCCCACATCCATTAAGATCAGACTGTGCTGGCGCCCGGAGCTTGCGATCTTGTACCCTTTGGTGTCAGGCTTGATCCACAACACATCTTCAACGGACTCCTCTTTGAGCCAGTTCACGGTCGGAGTGGGGGACCCTGAGATGAACATGGACAGATGTTTTCCAGTGCAGATTTGTGATTATTGTGCAACAAAAGAAAAAAGAAAAGCAGTACAAACCTTCCACTTTGACAGACAGAGTGATGCTGGCTCCTTGCTTGACTTTCCTATTGGGGAACCTCTCGATGAAACGTGGTGGCACCAGGGGTAATTTAGAATCATTCTTGTCTTGTGGAAGCCTCTCTCCCGGATCTAATAGCACACATCAGAAAGTGAGCGAGCTCGGCAATGGAAATCTATCATAGTCAGGTGTTTAGGTGTTTGTTGACATACTGAGGACAAGCAGTCGAGCAGAGGAGTACGCTGAGCCGGCTGCGTTGCTGATGAAAGCAGAATACTCTCCCATGTCGTCCTTTGTAACCTCCACTATCTCCACGCCATGTGAATCTCTCTCAGCCTGCAGGCTCACTCTCTTTGAAGAGCGCAGAGGCTGGCCATCTTTGAACCAGTACACTCTGGGTTTTGGGAATCCTGAAGGAGAAGGATCAGAAAAAAGGTGATATGAGAATTTTGAGTTAATTTAGTGAATGGTGGTTATTATGTAAAAGCTTTTTAGAGAGTTCCATCTTCAAAAACATAGCTGGAGCTGTGTTTTGAACTTGCACATGTTAAGTAATCTATGAATCTTCCCCGGTGGATATTTTTAGTAGCTCAATGTATCCAGAAAATACTTTGCTTACCTTACAATCTCTGGCAAAGCTTATCCTTTCATCACAAGTGCAAAAACATCTTCTAAAGCGACAGCAGTACACTGCACGTCCTGCCTGCTCTGTTTTTATTTATTCATTTTTATTGACAGTGGCTACACTGAAGAGCAGCGAGGAGAAGGGGGGAGGGAGGGGCTTACGGAGAGTGCCTTGTTGAATCAGGAAGTAAGGCAATGGTATTCATTATTAATCATACTAACCACCATATTACACCATTAGGGAGATACCACACCATCTCACAAACCAACACAAAATGTCCGATCATGATGCGTTTGAGATTATTAACAAATACTTTTTTAGAGTTATGTACAATGTTACAATGTCGTTCCAGTTCAAAAACGTACGTGGAGTTGTCTTTTGTGTCATTTATGAGTAATATTTGAATGTTCAGCAGCAACTAATCAAAGTGTTGTGACATGGAAGGTGAATTGGATTGCGCCAGTTTATAGCGAAAAATTCCCATTTCTACCCCCAGTCCATGGACACGATATTTACAAAAGTACATAACGCATTCAAGCTTCACAAAACAAAGCAATAAGATACAAGCACCAATGTTCAACGCAACAAACTACATCCAGAAAGGTAGTAGTGTGTGTTTGGATGAAAAGATAGAGGCCAAACAAACAAATGTACAGTAAGATGTGTTTGAAATGATTATGACATACCTGACAAAAGCCCCCGCTTCTGTTAAAAAGGAGTTCTTACCCTTTACTCTGAGCTGCAGCTTGACCACAGGAGAGCCAGGGCTGACGTGCATGTCATGAAGCTCCTCCACCACTTGAGGAAGCTGATCATCTTCAGTAACAGACTCAAATGTCTCCGTGTCCCTGGAGAAAAGGACATCGGACACGGACATCACAATCTATATCATGTACAACAGTTTATTATTTTTAATTATTTTTTGAAGGCTCTGGGCAATATTTTATATGGGTTAGGGTTACTTTTTACATCTACATTTTACTGTTTTGTTTCATTTATTTTACTTATTGTATTTTTTCTTTCCTTTATTGTAGTGCGACAGAAACATTCCAAACAACATTACAAGACAAATTGGAGAAAGAACATGCGGAAGACCGAAACCAAAAGTGTAGCCAGTAGTCAGCAGCAGTAACGCCAAGCTACTGTGGCTTTCCCCGCTTCATCCTTTTACAAGCAAGATATTTGTGCAACGTGTACAGCACAAAAGTTGAAGAAATAAGCAACACAGACTGACACAGACGGCGTATTTCACAATGAACATGGACAAAGACATTTGAGATCATGGATGAAAGTGGAAAACAAGCACTGTATTTAGATAATATTATGGATGTACAGCAGCAGAACGTAGAGTGAGAAAAACTGGAATCCTGAGTCTGAATGGTGAGTTTAATCTGTCTTTTTCCAAATAAACGCACAGTCTATTACTACAGCTATGCATTATTAGTTTCTACAGCAGGGTCCCCCGTGATTTTATGTCATATGAGAGCAGTTTGGGGCAGAGTTTTTGTCAGTCCCATGCCCCGCCCTCTTTGGTCAACTACAATATCATTGCTCATGGCATGTTTTTAGTTGACCAAGGATTTTGAGTTTGAGACAGCCCAACATACCTGTACATAAATAGCTAAACGCAACAAAAGTTTGCTAGTAAAAGAGAAATGTCTTTAAGTCAAAAATAACATTTTTAGCCATCAAAATACAGTTCCATTACAGCGTGTCCAGTCTGAAGAAGGGTGACTGGCCCGAAACGTCACTCTGGTGAATTAATAAATTGGTGAGCGCCATCAGTTGTGCTATTTGATCTTTCTGTTTTTCCATTACAGCGTGTTACCTGGAAGTGTCCTTGGCACTGACGTATGAAGAAGTCTCTGTGGCATCTGCTGCAGTGTCATAATCTGAGCTGCAAGACACTAAGAATAGAGATGTATTCAAGCACAAGCAGCTGTATTAACTCCTGAACATTGAGTAACCGTACTCACTGTCGACTCTGAGCTCCGCCTTGGTGGCCGTGATGCCGCTGCTGTTCTCCGCGGTGCAGCGGTACACGCCCATGTCTGTGGGCAGCACAGAGGTGATGATGAGCTGGTGGCAGCCCTCCTGGTCCTCATTGATCATGTAGTGGTCGTTCTCCTCCAGAAGCTTTCCGTCTTTGTACCATTTGACAGCGGGAGGGGGTTTACCGATCACCACACAGTCAAAGCTTACAGGGTATCCATCCGGGACGTCCTGGCTCTGCAGCTCTCTCAGAAACACTGGAGCGGCTGGGGAAGGGCAGTCAAGAACAGAAAATAGATGAGTATATTTAACTATAGTAAAGCCAAATAAACAATCTTTTGGCCATTTTTCATAGAATATGAATGAAGACATAAACCTGTATTTCAGTCATGGTTAGTTGTTGCATGAAGCCATTTATTGTCAAAAAAACGTTTGTTTTCGCTTTTCTACTAGAAACTAGCCAAATGTCCCTGATCAAAAGTTTACATATTGTGCATCTTGAAACAGACATACATTTTTTCAGAGATTCCTGTATTTTCAATTTTCCTGCCAGTTGTTGAAGGTCATGTAAATGTTAGATCAGGAACATTTGAGTAGTTCATTATGATTTCAAAAGAGTAAACACAGTTGACAATAAATGGCTTCGCACAACCACTAACCATGAGTGGAAAAAAAGATAAGATGTGTTATCATTCATATTCTATGAAAAATGGCCAAAAGATTAAAAGGGTATGTAAACCTTTGGCCACAACTGTATATGCATAACATAAGCTTGATTATGCCTTTAAAGGGCAACAGTAGCTCAGATGGTAGAGTCGTTCACTCACCTTTCCTTGAGTGTCTGTCAGAGTGTGAATGGGTGAGTGATTTCTTGATATAAAGTGTTAATGTAGTGCGGTATAAATTTACCATTTACCATAAACATACTGTACTGTATACTTATGACTTCTTCAGCCTACTCCTTCCGACCCTTTCTGTGTAAGCTATTTAATGATTTGCAAATGATGCTTGCTTACTTCTTCCACTTATTTTACTCAGCTAGGTCAAATAAATGAAACAATAAAACAAAAGACAGTAATGTGCCGTTTTGACAACACAATCCCATAGTAAAGTAAAAAAAAAACAAAGTCAAACCAAGTAGTTTAAAGTTTAAAAAGTAAAAGAAGCTGAAGGAAAGTATAGAAAAGTATAACACTTAAGTGAATGCCTACCAGCAGGTCCGGTCATAAAGGCAGCAGGAGCTTGTCTATCCGGCGTGGGCGTCTCTGTCCCGTCCAGAGCGTATCCCATCTTCCTGATCCTCAGTTCCACTTTCTGAGCCACTGCCTCTATTATGGTCGTCTCCACCGGGACACCGTGCACCGTGAACATCTCCTGGAACCTCTTTGACGCCACCTCCGCCTCCGACCTCTTATCGAACTTGATGTAGATGTAGTTCTCATCCTCCCTGTACGAATGCGGGTCGGGGGCCTTCAGCTCCCCTTCGTCGGCGCTGACGAACGGCTCCTCCTCCACGTCAGGGGGCAGGCGCGTGCGCCACAGGCGGCGGAGGCGTCTGCTGGCCTGCCTCAGCGAATCATCCATTTCGCTGCCTGACGAGCTGTCGGGCTCGCTGTCCGCGCTGTAGCCCACCGTCAGGGGTCTGCGCCCGGAGGACTCCCTGGCCGTGCCCACTGTCACTTTGGAGCTGTGCGAGGAGACTCCGAACTTGTTGGTGGCCTCACAAGTGTACACTCCGGTGTCCTTGGTGGTGGCGCCGGTGATGACCAGCGAGCACGTGCCGTCGTTGTAGATGTCGATGTGGTGGTGTTTGCCGTCGGTAAGCGCCTCTCCGTCTTTGAGCCAGCGCACTTTCTCAGGTTTGCCCTCCGACACGCACTCAAGATGGATGGTGCCGTTGGGTTCCTTGGTTTGGTCTTTGAAAACGTCTTTGAACACTGGCTTCATCTCCTTGCGAGCTTTGAAGCCTTTGAAAGCGGCTTGTATCTTAATGGCCGCTTCCGTGAGCTCCGGTTCGTCCTCCTTGCTGATCTCCAGAAGTCCGCTCTCCTCGGTGGAAACTTCAGCGGAGGCAACTGTGGTGGTGGTTGTGGCGGTTTTGACTTCTGTCTGCTGAATGACCGTCTGTGTGACTTGTGTTTTCGCAGTAGTTATAATCTCTGCCTCTTTGACTGAAGTCGTGCTGCTTTTCTTGAGGTAGGACACGAGAGAGGGCTCATCTTCAGAGCTGGTTTGAAGAACAGTCTTTGAAGCAAAGGCCTGCTCCTTCGCTGCGGTTTTCACTTCCACTTTTTCAGCTACAGTGGTTATGTCTTGTTTGGCGGCTTTAACTTTGGTATCCACCTCAATCTGCGTGGATAAGGAGTTCAGAGTGGCTTCTTGGCTCTTTTTGGTCTGTTCCTCTTTGATCTTATGGATATCAGGCTCGTCAGCAGGTTTTGTTGGAAGACTGGGCTGCTCAGGAGCCTTGACCTCCTTTGGCTTTTCATCTGTACACAGATCACACCAATTTGTTAGAAATTCAATTCAAATCAGGTGTTGCTCTTAACATATAAACTTTCACCTGGAAACAAATAAATTACAAAATGTTCACAATAAGGCAATGATTCACTGCTTATCCATAAAATTATTTGGTAAATTGAAACTTCAATGGCCATTTTCATGTAAACCTGGCTCTATCCATTATTTACATTTTGTCATAAAAATATAAGCAATTGTTGGCAATTTTTACACATAAAATGCCTTATTTTTTAAATCTGAAAACATAATATGAAAGAAAGCTTGCTATACATTTGTTCACAGATTTAGTCCAGTATCTACAAAGGTTTGAAATCCCCAACTTATATTTATTTCCCCAATTCCCCTGCTGTGTCTTGCTTTAACATGTAAACACTGCACTACTAAACCAAAGTTAAAGTACTACCTTCAGAGACACTTGGCTTCTTAGGTTCCTCTGTAAAGGAAAAAATAATATTTTAGAAGAGGGCATGCAGGTGATGTCACAGCATAGCAAAAGTCAAATGAGTGACAGTTTTTTTTTGACACTGTTGAGGGTTCTCGTTACACAACAAAAATATTTTGGAATGTAAAATGTCACACATAAATTACTATTTTCTATTTTCGTTCTTCTTTTCTTTCTCTCTCAACAGCTGTGCAGCAAAGGAGCAGGAGGGGGGAGGGAGGGGCTTAAGGAGAGTTCACTCAGAGAACTTTTCTAACCTCCAATTGTAAAATAATGATCAAGACGTGATTATTACCGAATACATGCAAAAAGCACAATACCCCTCTTTAAATAAACTACAACACTAACTCACCGAGCTGCACAGTCTGGGGCAGCTCGACGGGCTCCCCTGTCCCAGCTCTGTTGATGGCAGCCATTCTAAACCTGTACGCCGCGCCGGCCATCAGGTTCTCCGCCACAAACTCGGTGTTACAGACAGGCTCTGAGTGACAGGGCATCCACAGAGCACTGTCCACCAGCCGCATCTCCACTCTGTAGCCCAGTATGGGGCTCCCTCCATCATGCAGCGGGGTGAACCAGGACAGGCTGACAGACTGGTTGGACTTAATGAAGACCTCTGGGTCCTCTGGTGGGTCCGGCACAGCTAGTAGGACAATTACACATGATTAAATTATGTTTCTTATTCTTAACGAAGGCTTACATAAGTTCTATCTTTCAGTGTCATGGGCAATACATGGAATTTACCACAAATCTAAACTTTTATGAACAGTACAGCTATGAGTGAGAGCGAGAGAATGGGTGTGTAGTTGGGTATGACACTGATATTTTAGCTTTTCTTTTTTCATATTTTCTTTCAACACTTTTCTATGCGTTCTTGTAATCAGTGTCAGAAAATAAATGTATTTGTGATGTTAATATCTGACTGTTGCATAAAAAAATTGACAAGCTTCTCAAACTTTGGCTTGTATCTGTAATTTTAGACTTTATTTGTTTTAATTATTAGAGATTATTTTCATGAATGATGTGGTAATGTGTAGCAGGTATTTCAGTTTGCAAATTGTATATCAATTAGTTATTAATATTAGGTTTAGCTAAGGGATCCAATGAGCTAGAAAAGAGCTAGTAAAGGGTCAGAAGATCTAGATTCAACTGCTGGAGCTTGAGTGAGTAAATTAAGTTTGGTGGTGGTACCATATATTATTATGGTATGACTATTATGATTATGGGGAAATATATTTACAACAAACAAAACAAACATATGCCAAAACCCCAGACCAATATGTACAAGACAGCAGTTTCTGGTTGAAATGAATGAAGTGCACTTCATTGTTTTCTTCAGTCGAGTTCCAACAAAAACAATAGTTTAAATTCACTGAAAATAAATCCCCAGAGGTGTAATGATGATTCTCAGAATGAGGCGACAACCCACAAGAGTGAAAGTTCAGTTTGGATATTTGATTGTCCATTTAGTATAATCCATAGGGAAGGAAGGATGTATGTGTGTGGTTGTGGCTGTCAATGGCGTGAGAAGGAGGAGGGGGACAGGCGGATTTTGAACCTGGGTGACAAATGCATTGAAGTTCAGTGTTATTTCTGGTTTAGACATACTTTAGACTGGGTTCAGGTGTAATTTTGTCTAATTTAAGTACATTTTAGACACTTTTTAATTCCGGCTTAGCCTGATTAGATTTCAAGTTAGTCCAATAGATCTAATATTTTATGAGGCTGTACTTTGTGTGAAAAGACTGTGAACCACTATGATCGCTTTGACACTTACTGATAATGGTGAGTTTTGCTATAGACAGTGCATCTCTAGCTGCAAAGGTCATTTCCTGTTGAGGCAGGAGAGGAGCCCTTTTCAGGACGAGGTGATAGGAGCTGCCGTCAGCCTTCATGGCCCAGAGGTCATTGGGCTTCAGCTCCACTCCGTTAGCGTACCAGATGACTTCAGCCATGGGCACGGGCTCATTCAGCTCCACACAAAACTCCACCTTTTCTCCCACAGTGGCCACTTTGTCCTCCAGGGCCTTCACCACGTCCAGCTGCCAGCCTGACAAATTAGAAAATGTGAGGAGAGTTTGATAAAACATGCCGACGTTGCGATGGGAAGAACGATGACTGACCTTTGACGGAGAGCTGAGCGGAGGTGGTCGCGGCGCCTGCTCTGAAGCTCACGGTGCAGCTGTCCTCCACCCGCAGCTCTTTCAGGAGGAGCAGGTGACGGAGGCCACTCTCGAAGGACACCACCTCCGCGTTGGGAGACTCCTTCACTGGCTGTCCATTCAGGAGCCACTGGCAGTCTTT
Organism: Lesueurigobius sanzi; assembly: GCA_900303255.1. Lineage (NCBI taxonomy): Eukaryota > Metazoa > Chordata > Actinopteri > Gobiiformes > Gobiidae > Lesueurigobius > Lesueurigobius sanzi. The sequence goes on from OMNZ01016114.1 coordinate 14,995, forward strand.
GCTCTCAGGGCGACTCAAGGCACATTCAAACAGAGCCTCGCCTCCATCAAATGTTTCCATGTTTTCCAGATTCTGGACAATGGTGATTGGTTTGTCTATGAGAAGAAAATGTATTTTTTATGTAATAAAAGTAAAAAAGTCACACTTTACAGCACATTAATAACAAGATAATATGATGGAGGACTAAATGAAGCCCTAATGCAGCCCTGTTCCAATATCAATACCAAGAATATATCTTAAATGTTTTTTGGTAATTTACATCACTTTGGTTTATGTTTAACGATTTAACAAATAAAATACAATGAAATGTGTCTTGTTTCCATTACTGATTACTAAGTAATGTGAAGTGCTGTAAAAACCAAAAACAATAAGAAGCTTGAGGTGTGTTCACACCTAACAGTCCGCTCTCGCCACGGTCCAAGTTAAAACCAGGAATCCTCAATCTGTGTCTTCCTCAGGCCTGATCTGAGATTGTATCACATGACATGACCACATGTCAGGAAATATCTGTGTAGATCCAAAATGAATCAAAAACAGGGATTCTCAATTATCCAGGTAAGTCGCTTTTTTGACATGAAGATCCAGCTGTCTTGATCATTTATTATCAGGCATTATAAGGTATTATTGTTGCCTTCCAGAATTGTGCTTTATTATAAAGTGACAAGAGACGTTCACTCCAGCTGTACTAAGTATATCTCTATACATAAGTATTATATGCTGTAGCAGAGTTTCATAAATCATTTTAAAGCTCTTATGTCTTTGTTGGTGTTACCATGTTGACATCATTTAGATGGAAGCATGGCTGTTTTTTCTTCAGTGGCAACAACTTTGTTACTTACTTTGCTTCTATTATTGATCCCTTACTTGGTTCATTCACACATTAATACATCTTTAAAGCTTTAAATACATTTCTGCAGAAGGAGAAGTTGATAAAATCGGACCAAACAGAGCTGGTGTGAACACACCCTTAAAGATACTGGTGCTCTGATGTGGAGGGGCTCACCTTCCACATGCAGTGTAGCCACCACACACGTGCCCTCTGCCTCACAGGAGTACACGCCTCTGTCCTCAGCGCACACATGGCTAATGAACAAGCGCGCCACAGTCCAGTCCTGCTCCACCACCACTCTCCTGCCATCTGGCTGCAGCGCCCGGCCGTCCTTCTTCCACTGGGCTTTGACGGGCCGTGAGTACTGGCAGATGAACTCAGCCGGCTGCTTCTTAAACACCCGCAGGTCCTGCATCTCACTCACCACCTCCACTGTGGGGTCTGAGGAGAGGCCAGTGTCAGGAGGCCACTATATATGAGCCACATGCACATGCCTGCTGACAGACGGGCTTAGCCAAACCCTCTGTTTGCATTGGTCTGACATTTCATCATCGGTTCAATTTTCGGTTCAAGATGGTGAACTATCTGTACTTAACAGTTACATTCAGTTGACCAGAAAGCAAGGTCAGTCCCTTCTGTCAGCAATATGAGCTATCACAACTGCATTAATGCATGGTAAATGAGAAAAGTCAGACTCACAGGCTCAAAGTTATAGGGCAGGTTTGATGGATGATAATGAAATGGAGTAATGGGGATTCCATTATTGAATGGCAGGTGAGAGTGGATGGGTGGAGCAGCACTTTCACAATTCAGCTTAAAAAAGCAGTTTATTTCATCACCAAAGCCAGACATTTTAGTTTAGATAAAAGTTTAGACGGCTGCAAGTTGACCATAATCACGATCATGGTGTTTTCTTATAAACACTCATGGCTCTAGGGAATAATAACTCTCAGTTCCAACATACATTTTGTTTATAGGAGAAGAAGCTGCTTCAACAACATTCACCTTTCACTATGATAATAGGACACTTTCTCACAGTTCTAACGTACGCCCATAGTAAGCCTTCTTCTCATCCAGATGTCTTCATCACAAGAGCTCCGGTGCCTTGGGGAAATCAATAGCTATTTCTCTTATTTAGGGCAAATAACTCTCTTAGATAAATATCAAGAGCCAACATCCTGTGGTGACAACAAACCCCATCACAGCCACATTCTTTCATTCTTAGTTCAGTGAAAGGCCATGTAAACATACAGGAATGTGTACATCATGATGATGTAAAAACATAATCGTGATTATAATTAATTACACTGGCAGCCTTGGAGCAGATGAATGCTCAATGAACTAATGATATGATGCTGCACCCAATTCCATTGAGTAATATGATGTTATCAAGGTCAACACATGGCAAGTGATATACTCTATTAGTATGAAGAAGGTTTGCTCATGCAAATATTGTATTTAAATATGTATATGCTAAACTGATAAAGTAAACGTACAATAGGATGGTAGTTGATGTAAAGTGTTACCAACTGCATTGCTGAAAGCATGAGTTCAGGTCAAGCATCCATTGTTAGAAAGCTGTGAGAGTTACAGTGAGTAAAGCACTGTTTGTCTCAGCCATCGCTTGCTCTTTTGAAAGTGGTACCTTTGACTAAGAGCTTGGCTGTGGAGACCAGGCTGCCTGTCTTAAACATGATGGTGCCCGAGTCGTCTGTGGCCAGGTTCTTTAGGGTCAGCGTGTGGATGTTGCCCTGGCTCTCTCCTATCTCACTAAAGGCACTGTTGTCCAGCAGCGTGCCGTCCAGCCACCACTGCACTCTACCAGGTGCCCTTCCTGAAAGCTGACAGGAGAAAGTAGCCCACTCCCCGACAAACACATCAATCGTCTTTAGACCAGTGAAAACGAAGACTTCTTTTGCTGTCGAGTCAAGACAGACACAGAGGTGGACACTGAGTTTTTGGAAGAATTCCTTCTCAACTCAAGAACACCAAAGACACTAGACATAACTAGACATAACCTTCTTAAAACAAGTCTACCTTGCACAGTCAAAGAGGCTGTGGTCAGCTGGTCCCCGGCATCACAAGTGTAAAATCCACTGTCTTCTGGGTCAGCGTTGTGTATCCGGAGCTCTTGAACACACCCCTCCTGCCTTATTTCAACCCTCTTAGTGGAATGGAGAACCGCACCTCCCTTTCTCCACTCCACACGGACGCCCGGCCTAGAGAGCTCACAACGCAGGACAATATCATCGCCCTGAATGGTTTCCTGGTTCTTGAGTTCCTTGTGGAAGGAGGCCGGGGCACCTGATGAGATTTTGAAACAAGGACATCAGACGAGGACAAGGTAAGCATTTAGGTTGTGACTGAGACGTTTTTCATGTTTGCAAAAGCTCTCCAGGAGAAGTTTTCCAGGAGTACTCAATGATTGCAAATGCTTTCAAAACGTAGTCATCTGAACGGGGTTGATGAGAATTGAAGATGCTTCTCCTCTCATCCACGAAACTTCCTCAGTTATGATCCGCTCTGGTCTGAAGATGGTTTCGATAAAGTGGACATATCATGCATAATCGAGGATATATATTTTTTTACATTCTTTTGGGTACTCCAGCGTTGATATTTTAGATTTGAAATAATGTCATGTCATGATAAGACAGTGACTCTGAAACACAGTCGTCAGGGCTGGTCAGGAGTTTGTCTGGAGCTCCCTCTGCAGGCGGCAGGGAGACTGTAACACTTAGTAACACAAACTTTTTTGTTTCAGCGCAAACTGTGGTTAGCATCGTACTGAACACACTTTAGAGGACAGAACTGTGAATAACTCACCCCATGTTGGATTATGGGCTTTGAAATGTGTATTGAAATACTCAAAACTGCATGACTGAAGTGAAATATATGTGTTTGACAAGGGAACAATGTTAGCACAAGAAATATAAATTTGCACAATATGTCTCCTTTTAACTATCGTCCTCAACTAAGGCAAACAGGTCATGGCCAAGGGAAAGTGCTCACCTAAGTAGGAATATATGAATCTGGAGGATCAGAGCTGAGGGAGCTTCCTGGATGATAAACAACCCAGTCCAGAGGACTACTTTTTCAAAACCTTTGCTTCATTGCGATGGAGAGGAGTATAATGTCAGTCTTGCTCTCGCAGACTTGAGTCCTTTACCTTCCACTGTGAGCTTGACTTCACACTGGTCGTCTCCAGTGTCACAGGTGTAGGTCCCAGAGTCCTCTGTTTTCAGGCTGTGGATGCGGAGCTGCTGGAAAGCTCCGTTCTTCTTCAGGTCATACTTTAGGCCTGCTTTGAGGGCAGCGCCATTCCTTATCCATGTCACGCTAACGTTAGCGTCAGAGATGGTACAGGCCAGAGTCACTGTCTCACCCTCTACCGCCACTGTGTTTTGAGGTTTCTCCAAAATGGTCACTGGAAACATGGGAAACCCAAAACTATATCTTTCAACCTAATAATATTAGGTACTATGGTAATCAACTAGGTTTGATAGAAGTAGAAATATCAAAAATACATACTTTTTAATTTATATTTACTATATTTATATTTTAAGATATATGAAAAAAAATAAACTTTTATGAATAAATGACATGGCCAGTACCAGTGACAATAAAATTGCCACATACTGCACCTCCGACACAAAATAAAATAAAAATCCACATTCCTGCCTTCAAAATAAATGAAATATTACCCTTCCATGTCCGTTACCTTTGGGCTTCTCCTCCACCTGCAGACAGGCCACACATTTCTCCTCCCCCAGGACAAAGGCTACGTCTCCAGACTCATCAGTGGTGACCATCTTTAGGACGAGCCGGTGCACAGTGCCCTGGCTGCTCATCTGATTCAGGTCGTTGTTCTGGAGCAGGTTGTCCCCGAGCCACCATTCCCCTGTGGTGACTCCCGGGTGGGACAGCTCCACTTCGAAAACAGCATCCTGACCAGTGGTGACGGTAACATCGCTGAACTCGCGGATAATTCGGACATGCTCTGTGGAATCATGGATGGTTATCAGAAGGTGCTCTTTGTTTTTCTACTTGTTTTTTTATTCTTCACTTCAATTCTTCAGTAATTAGTAATACATCAGGTGAAGGGCAGGGAGAGATATTCAGCAAATTGTTGGATCCAGGACTCAAACTCATGATGCTATGACAAACTATGTGACCTGCAACATAACCCCTAGGCCACTATAGAGCTTTGGAAATGACATCACAGTGCAATGCATTATGGGAATTTTACCACCATTTTTCAGGACCAATACAATGAAAACACAGCCCAATTTCAATACAATTCTCTCGTAGATGGTGCGTCCAAACATGGCAGACAACAGGCCCGTACTATCCTGAAGCTATTTGTCTATGTATCTTCCCTTTGTTCTACAGTTAGCAGTTTGTTGTTTGGAGATGGCGCCTCAACCACATACACATCAACACAATCTACAGGCCACGCCCCATTACGTGACATCACATTCCAAAACTCTATTCACCTTATTCAGGAAGTTGCACTGGGGGCCGGCAGTTTGTGTTTCTGGTCAAACTGAAGGTCTGACTTGAACTGATTTTGGCTTTGATTTCAGTTTTTGGTGAAACATGTAACATTTACAACAAACCACTGTGTAAATATATCCATCAGCTTTGGTCCTTTAGAGTTCCTCACAGACAATTAGCCAATTAGACAACAACAAAAAGTGATTATATCTCTAAAAAGTTTCTTATATCGTCTTTCCACTGAAACTAAACTCGAGCCACACAAACTGATTTCCTTAGAGGTTTTTTTTGTGAGTTTTTTGTTCATTCCCATTTTATTTTCTTCACTCTGTTACATTGACAACAAAATAAATCTCAGCTCACAGGAAGTGCTAATAAAAACAGGAAATGCTTTTACAACAAAAGTGGGTGGGGCTGAATAAGGTGGATACAGCGAAACCACAAACGCCCCTTCAATTATCCATATGAACAGCATGGAATGGGATGCATTTGCCATGTGTGCTGCAAGCCAACCCCTAGTGCTTGAAGAACATCTTCAGTTGTTGTAGTAGAGATTTACAATGGACAATACAGAGGATGACTGAGAGCCTACACAAACAAGAGTATGTGATGGCATGATGAGCAAGAAGAGACTACAATTGTTTGGAGCTGGTACTTAAACTCACAACGCTGTGGCAAGCAATGTAGCATTAGGCCACTATGCAACATAAACAGCTGCTTTCCATAGGGACGGAACAGGATGGATGGATGTTTTGTTGGTGTTTGTTTCCACAGCCAAAAAACAACCAAACTCAGACCACCTCGAAACTGGGGTCAGGAGCGGTTTACTTGTTGGATCAGTTGGGAAGGGGTCAGGGAGAGAGAGACCAGTACGCAGGGAATAGATGAAGAAAATTGCACACGACCAAATGCTATTAGCCTAAAAGCAGAAACAATTATTTGTTAATTAATTGTTTTGGCGTCATCATATTCTGTGAGAATGGCAACTTCAATTTTAGAAAATAAAAAACATTAGGGCTGCAACGATTAATCGAGTAATCGGCGATTAATCGATTAATCAATTACTCGATTAACTATTTTAGTAATCGATTAATCGTTTTCTTTGCAGAATTGTATAATTTGAGCCAGAA